>JAPDDN010000414.1:0-52500 GCA_027422405.1 Ptychobarbus kaznakovi
GTGCAATGGCAAAACAATGGCCCCTCTGGGCCCCGCAGAGGCCTCAGGAAAGGGCCGTCTTTGGCAGTCGAGTGAATGTTCTTGATGAAAGCAAACACACGCGCTCTTGTGTCCTGCGGCTCTCAGGTTTCTGAGGAACTTCCTCTTCCAGGGCCCGAGGGCCACCAGCTCTGGACCCCTGTTAACCACCTCACCCTTAAATCGCCAAAAACTTCCTGAACACTGTGTGTGTGTGTGTGTGTGTGTGTGTGTGTGTGTGTGCGCGTGTCTGTCTGTGTGTGTGTGCGCGCGTGTGTGTGTCTGCGTGTCTCTCTCTCTCTCTGTGTGTGTGTGTGTGTGTGTCTGCGCGCGTGTATCTGCGTTTGAGTGTGTGTGTCTCTCTCTCTCTGTGTGTGTGTGTGTGTGTGTGAGTCTGCATGTGAGTGTGTCTGCGCGCGTGTATCTGCATTTGAGTGTGTGTCTCTCTCTCGGTGTGTGTGTGTGTGTGTGTGTGTCTGTCTGTCTGTCTCTGCGCATGTGTGTCTGCATGTGAGTGTGTGTGTGTGCGTCTGTCTGCGTGTGTGTGTGTGTGTGGTGTCTGTCTGCGTGTGCGTCTGTCTGCGTGTGATTGTGTCTGTGTGTCTGTCTGCGTGTGTGTGTATGCTTCTGTGTGCGTCTGCGCGTGAGTGTGTGTGTGTCTGTGTGAGTCGAACCAAGCTCTCTCCACACATTTAATTTCCCTTTTGATAAACAGTTTCAATATGGAAGCAAACATTTGGTGCTACTTATGTTTCATCATGACTTTAAAACATCCAAAATATCCTGAAAATGTTGTACTACATATCAGTACAACATTAGTTATCACCAATATTAGACTTATTTATTTATACATTTACTGGACTCGTTATAAAATTTTCATGTTAATTAATTAATTGTTAATTTATCTTGCTTTTACTTTTAAATTATTTGCCGTAGCATACAAATGCATGTACATATTTGACAAAAATGTTGTGTTTATATATTAAATATAGAAATTATATGAATATAAATACATTTAGTGCTGCCAAACAATTAATAGCAATTAAATTGAACCAAAAATAAGTTTTTGTTTGCGTAATATATTTGTGTATAGTGTAAATGTATTATGTAATATACATACAGAACATATTTGAAAATATTTCAATGTGTATATATTTATATATAAAAATAATATGTGTATATTTATGTATATATAAACACACACACATGCATGTATATATTTAAGGAATAATAAGTTGTTTATATTATTAATATTTTATATATAAAATAAATTAAATTAATATAAAATATATTTATAAACATAATAATTTTACTTAAATATATACATGTGTGTGTATTTATATATATATAAATATACACATTATGGTATTATATATATACAATATAAATTAAAATTAATATATACACATGCAAATATTTTCAAAATATGTTCTGTATGTGTATATACATAATAATACACACAGACACACATACTCACACGCAGACACTCACACACACAGACACACATACTCACACGCAGACACTCCACACACAGACACACATACTCACACACAGACACACACGCAGACACTCACACACACAGACACACAGACACACACGCAGACACTCACACACGCAGACACACAGACACACACGCAGACACTCACACACACAGAACACTCACACACACACACACGCAGACACTCACACACGCAGACACACACGCACACTGCAGCACGCACGCACGCACGCACGCACGCACGCACGCACGCGCACAACACACACACACACACACAACACAACACACACACACACACACAAACTTTTATTTTGGAACTATTTTGATTTGATTAATCGTTTGACAGCAGTAAAATTAGGTTGAATAAACACCCCAAAAAAGTCATGAAAAATGATCCAACACAGTTAATAAGATAAGAAAGACAATATGGGAGTTTGAGCTCAGAATAATTGAGTGTATATCGCAGACGAATGAAACGCCTCCTACCTGTTCTTGGCTCTGGACACCCAGGTCTGGGCCAGGAGCTTGCAGTCGGGACGCGTGATATTTTCTAGTGGTCTTAACTGCAATAAAGACGTCTCTCAAGTCAAGAGGAGTCTTTGGAGCGGGTGTGTGATGGGCGAATGAAAGCCCCGGGGCTCCTGCGTCTGGCTCGGCGGCCTGGGCAGATCCGGCAGACGCGGAGGAGGCTGTAATGAGGGAATGAGCAGCACCAGAAGGGCACAGAGTGCGAGCAGAAAGCAGATTTTGTTGGCGCAGACAAGGGATAAGTGCATTCTTCCGGTGCTCAACCGCCGGCGCCGGCCTGCCTCGCCACAACATCAGCGTCCATCCTCACCGCATCGGACCCTGCGCAAACAACCACACACAAACACACACGCGCGCACACACACACACGCACAGCCGGAGCTTTACAAGCACTCCTCTTAAAGGAGTCATCGGATGCCCATTTTACAAAGATCATATCATTCTTTAGGGTCCTAATTAAAAGTCTATAACATACTTTGGTTAAAAATGATCAATGGTTGAGTAAAAACACACCTTTTAAAACCTGGTCAGAATCAGCTGTGTTTTCTGAATTAATTTCTGATTATTAATAACTCTTCCTCAGTGAAAAAGTGTTCAAGTCTGAATCAGGAGAGAAATATGCACAAAAGGAGAGATGCCAAAACAGCTCTAAACTAATATGGTCTGGATTTAATGTGAGAGACAACTTTGAGATTTGTTTCAGCTCCAGATGATAACTGACGGACTGTGGATTATTGTGATGTTTTATTTGACGGCACCCATTCACTGCAGAGCATCCGTTGCTGAGATGCAATGCTGCATTTCTGTACAAAAGAGCACATTTTCAGCTAATTTGATCAAATTCATAGAAATTACTCTTAAATGAATTTCTTAACCACACACACCACCTCTCTCAGACACACACGCTCTCTCTCAGACACACACACACACGCTCTCTCTCAGACACACACACCGCTCTCTCTCAGACACAATGCTCTCACACACTCAGACACACACACACTCAGACACACACACACTCAGACACACACACACTCAGCACACACACACACACAACCACTTCTCTCTCAGACACACAACACTCTCTCTTCAGACACACACTCTCTCAGGACACACACACACACACACTCTCTCAGACACACACACTCTCTCAGACACCACACTTTCTCAGACACACACACTCTCTCTCGCTCAGACACACACACTCTCTCTCTCAGACACACACATCTCTCTCTCAGACACACACACACACACACTCTCTCTCTCAGACACACAACCACACACTCTCTCTCTCAGACACACACACAATACTAAAGACTCCACACACACGCTCTCTCTCAGACACACACACAGCTCTCTCTCAGACACACACACACGCTCTCTCTCAGACACACTCTCTCTCTCAGACACACATTCTTCTCAATACACACACACGCTCTCTCTCAGAACACACACGCTCTCTCTCAGACACACCACACACTCTCTCTCAGACACACACACACGCTCTCTCTCAGACCCACACACACGCTCTCTCTCAGACACACACACACTCTCAGACACACACACACTTCAGACACACACACAACACCTCAGGACACACACACACTCTCAGACACACACACAAACTCAGACACACACACACTTCAGACACACAACACACACACTCTCAGAACACAAACACACACACTCTCAGACACACACACACACAACACACACACACTCTCAGACACACACAACACACCACACACCTCTCAGACACACACACACCACACACTCTCAGACACACACACACACACACTCTCAGACACACACACAACACACTCTCAGACACACACACACACTCACAGACACCACACACACACACACACACTCTCTCAGACCACACACACACAACCACACTCCTCTCTCTCAGACACACACAACACACTCATCATCTCTCAGGACACACACACACGCACCTCTCTAGACACACACACACACGCTCTCTCTCCGAACACACACACGCTCTCTCTCAGACACACACACACGCACTCTCAGACACACACACACGCTCTCTCTCAGACACACACACACTTCTCTCTCAGACACACACACACGCTTTCTCAGACACACACACACGCTCTCTCTCAGACACACTCTCTCTCTCAGGACACACACTCTCTCTCTCAGACACACACACACACACACACACCACACACAACACACACACCTCTCTCTCTCTCTCTCAGACACACACACACACACAACACACACACACACCTCTCTCGCTCAGACACACACACACACACATACATACTCTCTCTCTCAGACACACACACACACACATACGCTCTCTTCTCTCAGACACACACACACAACTTCTCTCTCAGACAACACACAAACACACACCACACACACACACACACACAAACACGCACCACACACACACACACACACACACACACACTCTCTTCTCAGACAGACACACACACAACACACACACACACACGCACACGCACACGACACGCACGCGCGGCGCAATAATAATCTCATTGTGGTGAAGCGTCTTACGTTGCTGCTCCTCGTCGAGTATAAAGTACGTTTAAGTGAAATCAGCGCGACTATTTTCTCTTCCTTCGCTCGTTGCGTCCAGAAGTTCTCTGATCAGCAGTTAAACATGTATCACGCAGTTCCTCCAGAGCTCAGTATCTCTCATCACAGCTGTGTGTGTGCTGCGATGTTTAATGTCCTCTGCGCCTAGCATCGACTTACAAACAACTAACTAAACTACATTGTCCTTCTGCAGTTGCTGAGCGCGTGTTTTTTGACCATCAGCGCCCTCTGCCGGATGTGAGGCGACAGCGCAGGTATGACGTCACGAAGGCCTTGTGGTTTTTGTAGTTTTTTGAGTCTCTTTGGAACATCAAATCTTTTTGGAGTTTGTTTATTGAATCAATCTTTTTTTTTTTGGGCTAAATATTTTATTTTAATATTTTCGGGCACCGTGTGTTTGCATAGAGGTTTTTCAAGAGCCGGTATGAATAAATATAGATTTAAATTCAAAGAGACGGGATAGTTTGTGCATGACTGATGTTTTATTCGGACCAGAATAAGCGAGATTAACATCAATTACATACAGTGTGTGTTTACGATACATAATACTAATTGTTTGAAAAAAATAAGTTATCACAGAAAAAATAGATGTTTGGACACAAGAAGACATTAAACATGCGAATGTGACAATATATGGTTATTGTGTCATCTTCCAGTAATAAATAAAGTATATGAACAATGCAGTGCTGATTGACATATCATTCATTCAGTGTAGAAACTATTCTGCTTATTATGTGGATAAATTTGTATAGATAATAAAACAATTTCTTATGGTTATTGTCCAGCGTGTCTCGACATATAAGCCTAACCTCTTGTTAAACAAAACAAAAAAGCTAAAAATTCTGAGTTGCATGTACATAACCAGCAAAACAGTACAATTATGAAATATTTTCACTATTCATAATAACTGTTTTCTAATTGAATATATTTTAAATGTAATTTATTGTTGTGAATTTATAAGTGTGATTTATTACTCCATCCACACGATCCGTCAGAAATCATTCTATATTTCTGATTGTGATATTCTAAAACAACATTTATTATTATTATTATTATTATTATTATTATTATTATTATTATTATTATTATGATTTGAAAACAGCCGAGTAGAATTATTTAAGTTCTTTGATGAATAGAAAGTTTATCAGCGTTTATCTGAAATTGAAATATGTTGTAACATTATACATATTTATCATCACTTTTGTTCAATTTAAAGCATCTTGCTAATAAAAGTATTAATTTATATAATTTATTTCAATATATATATATATTATAATATATTATATACAGCCTAAGCTTTGAAGGAATTATGTAAAATGTTATAAAAGCTTTTCAGATAATGCAGATATTTGGATCTTTCTATTCATCAAGAATCCTGACAATTTACTTAACTGTTTAAATATTGAAATAATAATAATAATTCAAAAAGTTTCTTGAACAGAATTAAAAATAAATCAGGAATGATTTCTGGCGATCATGTGCACTGAAGACTGGAGTATGAAGCTTTATCACATAAAAAATATATATTTTCTTTAAATGTTTAAATAGAAAGAAGTTGTTTAGTAAAACGTATTTCACAATATTACTGCTTTTGCTGTATTTTGGATCAAATTAAAATTATATCACACGCACGCACGCAAGCACGCACGCACGCGCACCCACGCACGCACGCACGCACGCACGCGCAGCAGCACGCACGCACGCACGCACGCACGCACGCACGCACGCACGACACGCCGCACGCACGCACGCACGCACGCACGCCGCACGCACGCAAAGCACGCACGCACGCACGCACGCACGCACGCCACGAACGCCGCACGCACGCACACACACACACACACACACAACACACACACACACACACACACACACACACACACACACACACACACACACAATATGTTATATTAAAATAAATTAAATTAATATAAATTATTATATAACATAATATTTTACTTAAATATATACATGTGTGTGTATTTATATATATTTAAATATACACATTATGTATTATATATATACAATATAAATTAAATTAATATAAATATATACACGTGCAAATATTTACAAAATATGTTCTGTATGTGTATATACATAATAAATACACACGATAGACACACATACTCACACGCAGACACTCACACACACAGAACACAATTCTCACCGCAGACACTCACACACACAGACACACATACTCACACACAGCACAAGCACACACGCAGACACTCACACACACAGACACAGACACACACGCAGACACTCACACACGCAGACACAGACACACACGCAGACACTCACACACACACAGACACTCCACACACAACACACGCAGACACACGCACACGCACACGCACGCACGCACGCACGCACGCACGCACGCACGCACGCACGCACGCACGCACGCACGCACGCACGCACGCACGCACGCACGCACGCACGCACGCACGCGCGCACACACACACACACACACACACACACACACACACACACACACACACACACACACACACACACACACACACACACTTTTATTTTGGAACTATTTTTGATTTGATTAATCGTTGACAGCAGTAAAAATTAGGTTGAATAAACACCCCAAAAAAGTCATGAAAAATGATCCAACACAGTTAATAAGATAAGAAAGACAATATTGGGAGTTTGAGCTCAATAATGAGTGTATATCCGCAGACGAATGAAAAACGCCTCCTACCTGTTCCTTGGCTCTGGACACCCAGGTCTGGGCCAGGAGCTGCAGTCGGGACGCGTGATATTCCTAGTGGTCTTAACTGCAATAAAGACGTCTCTCTAAAGAGGAGTCTTTGGAGGGGTGTGTGATGGGCGAATGAAAGCCCCGGGGCTCCTGCGTCGGCTCCGGCGGGCCTGGGCAGATCCGGCAGACGCGGAGGAGGCTGTAATGAGGGAATGAGCGCACCAGAAGGGCACAGAGTGCGAGCAGAAAGCAGATTTTGTTGGCGCAGACAAGGGATAAGTGCATTCTTCCGGTGCTCAACCGCCGGCGCCGGCCTGCCTCGCCACAACATCAGCGTCCATCCTCACCGCATCGGACCCTGCGCAAACAACCACACACAAACACACACGCGCGCACACACACACACACGCACAGCCGGAGCTTTACAAGCACTCCTCTTAAAGGAGTCATCGGATGCCCATTTTACACAAGATCATATCATTCTTTAGGGTCCTAATTAAAAGTCTATAACATACTTTGGTTAAAAATGATCAATGGTTGAGTAAAACACACCTTTTAAAACCTGTCAGAATCAGCTGTGTTTTCTGATGATTAATTCTGATTATTAATAACTCTTCCTCAGTGAAAAAGTGTTCAAGTCTGAATCAGGAGAGAAATATGCACAAAAGGAGAGATGCCAAAACAGCTCTAAACTAATATGTGTCTGGATTTAATGTGAGAGACAACTTTGAGATTTGTTTCAGCTCCAGATGATAACTGACGGACTGTGGATTATTGTGATGTTTTTATTCTGACGGCACCCATTCACTGCAGAGCATCCGTTGCTGAGATGCAATGCTGCATTTCTGTACAAAAGAGCACATTTTCAGCTAATTTGATCAAATTCATAGAATTACTCTTAAATGAATTTCTTAACACACACACACACTCTCTCTCAGACACACACGCTCTCTCTCAGACACACACACACACGCTCTCTCTCAGACACACACACACGCTCTCTCTCAGACACACATCTCTCACACACTCAGACCCACAACACCCACTCAGACACACACACACTCAGACACACACACACACACACACTCTCTCTCAGACACACACACACACACACTCTCTCTCAGACACACACTCTCTCAGACACACACACACACACACACACACACTCTCTCTCAGACACACACACACACTCTCTCAGACACACACACTCTCTCTCGCTCAGACACACACACTCTCTCTCTCAGACACACACACTCTCTCTCTCAGACACACACACACACACACTCTCTCTCTCAGACACACACACACACACACACTCTCTCTCAGACACACACACCACACACACTCTCTCTCAGACACACACACAGCTCTCTCTCAGACACACACACACACTCTCTCTCAGACACACACTCTCTCTCAGACACACTCTCTCTCTCAGACACACTCTCTCTCTCAGACACACACACGCTCTCTCTCAGACACACACACACGCTCTCTCTCAGACACACACACACGCTCTCTCTCAGACACACACACACACGCTCTCTCTCAGACACACACACACGCTCTCTCACAGACCACACACACTCTCGACACAACACACTCTCAGACACACACAACACTCTCAGACACACACACACTCTCAGACACACACACAATCTCAGACACAACACACATCTCTCAGACACACACACACACACACTCTCAGACACACACCACACACACACTCTCAGACACACACACACACACACACACACTCTCAGAACACACACACACAAACACACACTCTCAGACACACACACACACACACTCTCAGACACACACACACACACACTCTCAGAACACACACACACACACACTCTCAGACACACACCAACTCTCAGACACACCACACAACACACACACTCTCTCCGCACACACACACACACACACACACTCTCTCTCTCAGCACACACACACACACTCTCTCTCTCTCAGACACACACACACGCACTCTCTCAGACACACACACACACGCACTCTCTCAGACACACACACACGCACTCTCTCAGACACACACACGCACTCTCTCAGACACACACACGCTCTCTCTCAGACACACACACACTCTCTTCTCAGACACACTCTCTCTCTCAGACACACACATCTCTCTCTCGACCACACACACACACACACACACACACACACACACACAACACACACACACACACACACACACACACAACTTCTCACTCTCTCAACCACACACACAAACACACACACACACACACACTCTCTCTCTCAGACACACACACACACTCTCTCTCTCAGACACACACACACACCAATACGCTCTCTCTCTCTCAGACACACACACACACACTCTCTCTCTCAGACACACACACAACACACACCACACACACACACACACACACAACCTCGCACACACACACACACACACACACACACACACACTCTCTCTCACAGACAACACACCACACACACACACACACACACACACACACACACACGCGCGCAATAATACATCTCATTGTGGTGAAGCGTCTTACGTGCTGCTCCTCGTCGAGTATAAAGTAAAGTTAAGTGAAATCAGCGCGACTTCTTCTTCTTCTTCTTCGCTCGATGCGTCCAGAAGTTCTCTGATCAGCAGTTAACATGTATCACGCAGTTCCTCCAGAGCTCAGCTATCTCTCATCACAGCTGTGTGTGTGCTGCGATGTTTAATGTCCTCTGCGCCTAGCATCGACTAACAAACAACTAACTAAACTACATTGTCCTTCTGCAGTTGCTGAAGCGCGTGTTTTGACCATCAGCGCCCTCTGCCGGATGTGAGGCGACAGCGCAGGTATGACGTCACGAAGGCCTTGTGGTTTTTGTAGTTTTTGAGTCTCTTTGGAACATCAAATCTTTTTCGAGTTTGTTTATTGAATCAATCTTTTTTTTTTTTTGGCTAAATATTTTATTTTATTATTTTCGGGCACGTGTGTTCGCATAGAGGTTTTCAAGAGCCGGTGTGAATAAATATAGATTTAAATTCAAAGAGACGGGATAGTTTGTGCATGACCTGATGTTTTATTCGGACCCAGAATAAAGCGAGATGAACATCAATTACATACAGTGTGTGTTTACGATACATAATACATAATTGTTTGAAAAAAATTGTTTTCACAGAAAAACATAGATGTTTGGACACATGAAGACATTAAACATGCGATTGTGACAATATATGGTTTATTTGTGTTCATCTCCAGGTAATAAATAAAGTATATGAACAATGCAGTGCTGATTGACATATCATTCATTACAGTGTAGAAACTATTCTGCCTTATTATGTGATAAAGTTTGTATAGAGTATATAAACAAATCATTATTATTGGTTATTGTCCAGCAGTGTATCTGACTTATAAGCTAATTAAAAGCTAGAAATATGAGTTGCATGTACATAACCAGCAAAACAGTACAATTATGAAATATTTTCACTATTTATAATAACTGTTTTCTATTTGAATATATTTTAAATGTAATTTATTGTGAATTTATTAAGTGTGATTTATTACTCCATCCACACGATCCGTCAGAAATCATTCTAATATTCTGATTGTGATATTCTAAAAAAACATTATTATTATTATTATTATTATTTATTATTATTATTATTATTATTATTATTATTATTATTATTATTATTATTATTATTATTATTATTATTATTATTATTATTATTATGATGTTGAAAACAGCCGAGTAGAATTATTTAAGTTTCTTTGATGAATAGAAAGTTTATCAGCATTTATCTGAAATTGAAATATGTTGTAACATTATAAATGTTTTATCATCACTTTTGATCAATTTAAAGCATCCTTGCTAAATAAAAGTATTAATTTATATAATTTATTTTAATATATATATATATATATATATATACAGCCTAAGCTTTTGAATGGAATTATGTAAAATGTTATAAAGCTTTTCAGATAAATGCAGATATTTGGATCTTTCTATTCATCAAAGAATCCTGAACAATTTACTTAACTGTTTTAAATATTGATAATAATAATAATAATAATTCAAAAAGTTTTCTTGAACAGAATTAAAAATAAATCAGAATGATTTCTGGAGATCATGTGACACTGAAGACTGGAGTAATGATGCTTTGATCACATAAAAAATATATATTTTCTTAAATGTTTAAATAGAAAGAAGTTGTTTTAGTAAAACGTATTTCACAATATTACTGCTTTTGCTGTATTTTGGATCAAATAAATGCAGGCTTGGTGATCAGAAGATACTTATTTATATCACACACACACACACACACACACACACACACACACACACACACACACACACACACACACACACACACACACACACACACACACACACACACAACACACACACACACACACACACACACACACACACACACACACACACACACACACACACAGACAGACACACACACACACACACACACACACACACACACACACACACACACACACACACACACACACACACACACACACACACCACACACACACACACACACACACACACACACACACACACACACACACACACACACACACACACACACACACACACACACACACACACACACACACACACACACACACACACACACACACACACACACACACACACACACACACACACTCACACACAGTGCTGGGTGAGGTGAAGTATATATATAGCTCTGACTGTATTCACGGCGTGTGGTGTTCTGGACTCTTGACCAAGTGCTTCTGTCAATCAGGACTCGCTCAAGATGGCAGACAGAGGGAGCTGGGCTTTAGCAATAACAGGCAAGTTCATTCTCTTTCTTTTGGACTCTTTAAAGGCATTTCTAATATTTCAGAGCTGAAATAGATATAGATATTACATTAGTACATTTGAGTGTTTCTTTGCTTTGGCTTTAAATGCACGGAAGTGAAAACACAAGAACTATAAATAAGTGCAAGTAGTTTTATAAAGTTTTCATTCTGTTTCATCTGTACGTGACTCTTTAACACTACTCTCTATTCTATCTATATTCTATCTGTTTTCTTTTTGTTTATTAATAAACACTTGATCCTTCAAACGTGCACTCTTTACAATACTTGCTTTCTTTTTATTTGTGTAAAAATAGAGCCTCTAACACTAGTATTCTCTATTATTTTTCTATTCTATCTTGTTTTATTTTTATTTAAAAATGATCCTCTAACATCGCTTTATGTACTCCCCAATTGTAAGTCGCTTTGGATAAAAGCGTCTGCTAAATGACTAAATGTAAATGTAAATGTAACACTCTGGAGTGTATTTATAGCAATGGCCAACAATCCATCGTATGAGTCAAAATTATACATTTTTCTTTTATGCCAAAAATCATTAGATATTAAGATCATGTTCCATCAAGATATTCCTACCGTAAATATATCAAAACTTAATTATTGATTATTAATATGCATTGCTGAGAACTTCATTTGAACAACTTGAAAGATGATTTTCTCAATATTTATATTATTTTGCACCTTCAGATTCCAGATATTCAAATATTGTCCAAACCATACATCAATGGAAATATTATTTATTCAGCTTTCAGATGATGCATAAATCTCAATTTCGAAAAATGTCCCCTTGTGACTGGTTTTGTGCTCCAGAGACACATATATATATATAGATTTAATAACCTTGCTACATAGGCTAACCAAGACTTGTCACATATCGTTGCTCTTTTGTTGGTTTTGATTGCTTCTATTGTCCTCATTCGTAAGTCTCTTTGCATAAAAGCGTCTGCTAAACGACTTCATGTAAACTCTTCAAATAATCAGACAATCTGCACACTTGGTGTATAAAACAGACTCATGTGCACGGTCTGAATGTGATTCTCGTCTGTGTGTTATCAGTCTGCGCAGCTGGTTTTCTGTGGGTCCGGGCTGACAGCATCACAGAGGCTCCGGCGGGTCAGCTCTTCGTCTATGAGCTGCACAGAGAGGTCTTCCAGAGTGAATTTGAGCCGTTTCATAAAGTCTTCGGTATGTCAGAGCAAATGTGAGGTCGAGCTGAGTTCAGGACTGTTGGGTCTAACAGTAGATGTGTCTGGTCCTGATCAGTAGGTCATGTCTATAACGATCCCATGGTGTTTAAATGCAATAAGGAGCGGTTCCCAGACCTGCCCCGCTGGCTGCGCTTCACCCAGAGAGACCCGTTTGAGAACGGATTCCTGTACGGGACGCCGCTGCCGCAGGACCAGGGCAGGAACATCATCGAGGTGAACACACTCGATCATACCCGACAGGATTCATACGCCTCTGAATGATGATCAAAACTCAATCTGCTCCAAGCCTTCTGTCTCCGATTCATACTTTAGAGCTTTTTTAAATCTTATAGTGTAATTACACAAACATCCAGTTTGAGATTCACGTGTTTTTTGCTGTCAAATCATTACTGATATTAACATTAAAGTGAATTTGTGACCATGGAGCACAGGAGCAGTCATAAGCAGCACGGGTATATTTGTAGAAATAGACAACAATACATTGTATGGATTTTAAGATCATGTTCCATGAATAAATTCTTACAGTAAATATATCAAAACTTAAATATTGATTAGTAATATACATTGCTAAGAACTTCATTTGAACAATTTTAAAGATGATTTTCTCAATATTTAGATTTTTTTGCACCTTCAGATTCCAGATTTTCAAATATTGTCCAAACCATACATCAATGGAAAATAATATTTATTCAGCTTTCAGATGATGCATACATCTCAATTTTCGAAAACTGACACTTATGACTGGTTTTGTGCTCCTGGGTCACATATAAGAATAACTTTGATATTAGTAGCTGATATTTCAGGATGAACACTTACTGGACTGAAGCAACTGAGGTTTACTTGATTCTCCATTAATTATTTTTAGAAAAATCAGTGAGTCTCAAATCTGATCATTAGGATTTGTATTTTCTTTTTATTAATTATGTTTAGTTATTCATCTCTCGGTCATCATTAGATTTCATTGCATTATATGTTTTATCATCAAACAAAGCATCATCTTACTAAGACATATGTGTTATCATTTATTTATCATTTATATTATCATCATATGTGTTAGCGTTTTATCCAGTCTGTTTTACTATAGAGATCTCATTGATTTGTATAATTTTTGGTCATATAATTATCAGCATTTGCACCAAATTGTGTATTTTTATCAGTTTTAAAATTAAACTTAGTGTTTTTTCCTCCAGATTCTCACTATATCAAAATATAGGAGCTTTAAAAGCATTAAATATGATAGGCCTACTAAAAATAAAATAAAAAACACACATATGCAAACTTTTAAATATTTTGTCTAAAAGTTAAATTGTTCAATTAAAGGGAAAAAGGACAGTGTTTAAAGGGCTAATTTTAGGTGGGAAAATCAACTGCTTACACACAAAATCTTTCCTTGTCACACAATTTCTCAAACAGCAGAAATACACTAAATCTGCAAAATGACAATAAAAGCTATTCCATTTCTATTCTATTCTATTCTATTCTATTCTATTCTATTCTATTCAAAACCAGACACTAATTCTCAGACTTTGACTCGGTTTTCACTTTCATAAAACACTTTTTGCAAAAGACAATGTAACACACATGCAGTAATTAATAATATGGCAAAGTTGTTTGCAAATGTTTGCTTTTGAGATGCATTTGTGATATTTTGAACGCATCTCTTCATTTTGCAAGAGATGTGCGTCATTTTGTATTTTGTGTACACTTCTTAGATTTGTGTGTAAAGTTTTTAAAATGTGTGTAAGACTGTAAATGTCTAACATAAATATGTTCTGAACTGTCTATCAGATTTTGGTGATCAACAAGCGGAGCTACGACACGTCTAAAGAGCGTCTGGTGATAAACGTGGGTCCTGCAGGTATATGATATGATGATAATGGTACAGCTCAGTTCCTCAGGCTCTGCTGGATTCACAAACACATCTCTGTTCCTCGCAGTCAAGCAGATGCCGTACCAGGCCGAGTTCTTCATAGAGCTGAGAGAGATTGAGAAAGTGCTGCCTGCTGCTGTCCAGGAGGAGATCCGACTGGACATCAGAAACTGTGGGGAACCAGCAGACTGGACTTCACCAACATCAGCTCGGCTCTGGACCGAGGCGGCCGCGTTCCTCTGCCACTGCCGGGGTACTTCGAGGGGTGAGCCTACAGAACCGTCTATTATTATTATAATGCTGCTGATAAAACGATTATAGCATATTATACTACAGTATTATATCATAGTATTGTTATAGTATACTAGAGTATTATATCCTATACTATTATAGTATTATATCATAGTATTGTATTATAGTATTGTATTGTTATAGTATATATTAGTGTTATTATATGATAGTATACTATAGTAAGTAGTCAAACCGTGCATTAGAAGGGGGTGCCAATACTTTTGGCAATATAGTGGATATGTGTTGATGTTGTGTTGAAGTATTGAGCACACGCTTGATAACGGCATGTGTCTCAGTGTGTATGTGAAGCTGGGTTCAGACCGGCCCTTTTCCAAATGCATGCTGCGTCTGGATTCGGCGGAGCATCGGAGCGAGTGTGCATCCGGACGGAAGATCAGCGGAGACTGCAGCACCTGCTCGAACCCTTCCAACTGCATCAGCTGGTGCAGATCTGCCCTGGTGAGTAGCCCAAATCGGCCCGTGCCCGAGATCGTCTGACCCGACCCGACCCGAGCGGCACAGTTAGATTTAGAGCCCGAATCCGACCCGAACCCAAACACCCCCCCCACACACACACAACGGATAGCCGATAAAAAAAAGGATGCATTTCATGATTGCATGCAACGGCCCAATACATAAAGAAACAGATTCATCAAGGCTCGGCCAGTTCACAAGGTAAAATAAAAAACACTAACCAGTTATGAAAGTTTATGAGCATCAGGTGCAGCAGTCCAAGAATCCAAGAATCACACAATAAATGCAAAATACCTCACATCACCTCTTGCAAAATGAAGCATTGCATTCAAAATATCACAAATGCATCTCAAAAGCAAACATTTGCAAACACCTTTGCCATAATATTAATTCCCATGTGTGTGTTACATAGAGAAATATGTGTTGTGTTATGCAAAACGGGTTTTATGAAATCGAGAATGAGTGTATTAGTGCAGATTTGATGCGTTCTTCTGCGGTTTGAGCGACAGCTTTCAGAAACTGTGTGAAAAATGCATATTAAAAATGATATTTTGAATGCAGTGTTCATTTCGAATGAGATATGAGGCGTTCTGTATTTTGTGTTTTGAAAGCATGCATGTAAGCAGCTGAAAAAACTGTTAGACTTTAAAGCGGCGTATGGTCTGGAGTAATTACTATCAAATATTTTATGATGTGTGATATTTTTTTACATGGTTGCTTGTTTTATGCATTTATTATTTTTTTTGTAAAGCACTTTGGTCTGCTATATAAACACTAAATACTAAACTTCACCTCTTCCATCCACACAGCTGCATCTGTCCAAGCCTGTTCCTCCGGCTCCGGCCCCGACCGCGGGCCCCGGGGTCCTGCCCTGGGCTGGAGAGTTCAGTCCTCCGGAGTCTCCTCCGGACAGAGACTTCTTCCCCGACTACATGGTGACCATCATCGTTCCCCTGGCTCTGGTTCTGATCCTCTGTGTGGTTCTGACCTACATCATGTGCTGCAGGAGAGAGGGAGTGTATGTAGTGCTGCACAACCATTAAACACATACAAAATAAAAGCTTTGTTTATATAACATATGTGCGTTTAGTTAAAGACACACATGCAGTATACATTTTGAAAATATTTGCATTCATATAATTTATATTATTTATTTAATATATAAACATAACATATTTTTCTTAAATATAGGCTATATATGCATCTATGTGTATTTATACTGTATTAAATATAATAAATATACACAGTACACGCACATATGTGACCCTGGAGCACAAAACCAGTCATAAATTGTGAAATTGAGATTTATGCATCATCTGAAAGCTGAATAAATCATATTTCCGTTGATTTATGGTTTGGACAATATTTGAAAATCTGGAATCTGAGGGTGCAAAAAATTATAAATATTGAGAAAATAATTTTTAAAGTGTTCAAATGAAGTTCTTAGCAATGCATATTAATCATAAAAAATTAAGTTTCGATATATTTACGGTAGGAAATATACATGATCTTAATATCATAATTTTTGGCATAAAACAAATCCCATATAATGTATTGTTGGCTATTGCTACAAATATACCCGTGCTGCTTATGACTGCGTCTGTGCTCCAGAGTCACGTATATTATGTAAACATAACCGTTTATTCTGTATATGATTTATTCGTGAACTACAGAGTCATGCTTTGGAAACAACATAATTTAATGCTTTCTGATTGAGTTTCTCTGTCTTCGTTATTTTCAGCCTGAAGCGAAATGCCAAGACTCTCGAGTAAGTAGCTCTTTCTGCATCTCCTCGCTGTTTCAGTTGTGTTTAGAGAAAGATATGAGCTATTTGTGCTTTAATAACATCCCAAATATACACTCATCACACCGTCCTGCATCATATTTGCTGAGTGAAATCCAAAGCATGTTTCTTGCTCATTTTAACGAGCTGTCATCATTACTCACAGCACTTTCAAACACCATCTTTAATGTGAAGAAGTCTTGTATGATTCGTTAATCAGCAGATAAACTGCTACACAAACATGATCTAATTATTTGTTCAATTCTCAGCCCGTTTTCACATCTGTGATATGATTCTGTGCATAATTATGATTTTAACGACAGGAGAATATGCAAACATGATGTTTTGGGTGTTTTACATTCAAACACTAATATACATAACAGTACAATAATTTATGCAATTTATGATTTATCTATATCATATGTACAAATCTTTAAAAATGAACATATTTGTCAGTCCTTTATTGATTAAATTCTATATTTTGAGAATTTCATTATGTCATTTCATATTCATATTTCATATACACACTGACAATAAATATATAACCTGAATGCGTTGTAAGTCGCTTTGGATAAAAGTGTCTCCTAAATGCATAAATATTAATATATAATTGCAAATATAAATGTGCATCAAAGCTAATATATATATAAACACATACACGTACATAACTTGAAAAATCTACATTATTATTTTAATAATAAAAAATCATAATGCAATGTATTTCTAAACTATTTCTAAGCATCATCAAATTGCATTTACATTATATATACATTCAGTAATTATCCAAGGTGATATACAAATGAACAATAATTCGTTATAAATGTATAATTAATGAATAATTATTTGTTTGTGAAACAGCAGGAATTGATACGTTAAGACTAATTATGTGTTTGTTTATTATATATGTGAGAATATAGCATTCATATATGGTGCTATGCAGAGAAATATGTTAATTTTCCAGTAATTTACTAATCAAAGCCTTCATTCATAACAAATTAAATATGTAATTATAGGCATTTTTTGCTAATTATTATAATATATTTTTTAAAGATGTAGATCTGTGTTATTGTTGCATCCTATAGATTTCAATAACAGTACATATCTTTAAAGATCGTTTTCCCAAATTGATATTTTTGGGGTATATTGATATTCATACATCATTGATATAATTTCCCTGGCTATTAACAATATTAAACTTAATTTAAATGTGCACGTAAGTAATCCTAACACACACACACACACACACACTAACATGCACGCTTCTTAATTAGTATGCACGCTTCTTAATTAGCATGCACGCTTCTTAATTAGCATGCACACTTTTAATTAGCATGCATGCTTTTTAATTAGCATGCACACTTCTTAATTAGCATGCACGCTTCTTAATTAGCATGCACGCTTCTTAATTAACATGCACGCTTCTTAATTAGCATGCACACACCTTTATTTTTAAACGTGCATGCTAATTAAGAAGTGTGCATGCTAATTAACATGCACACTTCTTAATTAGCATGCACACTTCTTAATTAGCATGCACGTTTAAAAATAAAGGTTCTTGATTGGCATCGGAGGTTCTATGGAGAACCCTGGACGTTACATGCAGAAAATGTTCTTTAGATTTTTAAATGTTCGTGAAAACGGTTGTTTTAGGGACTCTTCACTGAAATTGGTCATCCCTGCAAAAACAAAGTATTATAATTTTTTAATTATGCATTGCTAAGAAGTTAATTTGAACAACTTTAAAGGCGATTTCCCCAATATTTTGATGTTTTTGCACCCTCAGATTGCATATTTTGAAATAGCTGTATAAGAGTGTGGTGAGGTGTGTTAGTCTTCTGTGGTGCCTGAGCACACTTTCTGGTGTCAGTCTGCAGCTGTATCATCACCACACGATCCAGGGGGACGCCAGCGAGCTGCGGCGGATGGCCGGCGGAGAGCGGAGCACCGTGGACCGTCCTCGTCAGTGTTTACAGCCGCTGCTGATGGCCGAGCAGGCCATGGCCCAGAGCTGATTCTAACAGCCGCTGTCTGTGCCAATGTGCTTAACCTTGCTTTGTGTGTTCACCTAATAATTCACCTAAACATGCGAAGACCATACGTGTCCCTGGAGCACAGGAGCAGTCATAAGCAGCACAGGTGTATTTGTAGCAAGAGCCAACAATACATTGCATGGGTCAAAATTAAAACAAAAAAATGTATGCTGAAAATCATTAGGATATTAAGATCATGTTCAATGAAGATATATCCTACCGTAAATATTACAATTTACACCGAAGGTCTGCTTTTGTTTAAAAATGGGTTTGCAAAATAATTATTTAGTTTGCTAATGATTCCTAATGATCATTATTTTATGTAAAAAAAAAAAAATTTTCCCAGATATACAACCCCAAGCACAACAATAAAGTAGAAATGAAGGTAGTTGAGTGAAAGCATTGTGGTTTGTTTAATTCATGCTTAGAGAAAGGCCATGGCAAGAAGATAACATATCCAGTCGAGCACATAAACATGCTTTATTTCAACATCCAAAATAATTAAAAACATCTCGAAATACTATACATGTACAAAATAAGTACAGATGCTTTGTTGGAACCATCGGCGGGTCTATTTCGCTTTCTTTATCGGTTTGCATGAGAAACCTTTCGCTGAAAACAAACCAAACAAATGAAAACAGAAAGAGATGTGCATTGCATTTTGAGAGGAGAAATTAAATCTGGAAACAGGGGGGGGCATGTACAGACAAAAATAAGATTTGGAAACGTAAATGAGACGAACTGGCAATCAGTCCATCCACTTAAGCCACATCAGATTAAGTGCAAATCTACAGTAACCAGCCGTTTGACATTTAGCACCAAAACAGCCCTGCGAGTGACCAACAAACACACCACAGAGCAAGTAGCACCTTTTCAGACCTGTACCTAATCATGGCTTGAATAAAAAAATTATGTTTTTCCCCCCCAACATCTGTTTTTGTCCTGAGGTAGCAAGATGACATTGTACCATTGACGCTTGGAAGGAACGAGACACTCGGCTGTCGTTTCTCATATTTATTCAACACCAGAGAATGGTACATTAGCATTTGCTTGTTTCTCATTGTCCTTTTGCAGTGGTCAAAAAACAAAAACGGCACAAAAAGTCACCAGGTCATTTTATTTTGGACTCCAGGGGGCGGGGCGGGGCGTGTATATATTATTTTCTCGTTGTCAAAGGATTCTCGCTGGCTGATGCAGTGGTCCTCAAAACGTGGGTTTTTCTGGAGATCGCACCGTCCTCAGAGATTCAGGGTTAAGCAAGTGGACCGATTACAGCCGAATAAGAGTTCGGGGTCAACAGGAAAAGATTTGAAGATGACTGCTAGAAAAACAAAACAAAGAGCAAAGTCATGTCCAGATTTCCTTTTTACAAGAAGCAGACCGGGCCAACTTCCACGCCGAATTCCTGATCGGGAGCACCAATGTCCATAGGAGCGATATCAATGATTGGCAGACGAGATGTTTTCGTTGTCGTATAGTCAATGACTGTCTTGCCCCGTGTGCCAGTGTGTGACTGCGGAGAAAAAGACCATTCAGATTAATACAGCAGCATTTTTGTTGCCCAAATTGAGCGTTTTAGTACTTTCTGAAATCAATGTTGTTGTCTGAAGTAAGTCTGCAGTTAAACACAAGCAACATAAAATCCATTAGTACCCCCCCCCCCCCCCCCAACGCTTTTACTTGCTGGCTGCTAAAAACACAGTTACTTATCATATTGCAAACTCTTTTAACTTACAGGGAATTTTTTTAAAATAAAGATCGAGACAGCTAGTGATGGTTGAGTCGTGCATTTACGCTTCAAAACTAGTTAAAGCTGCGCTCATGTGTGACGATTATATATCATACATTATATATTATACATATAAGTAACATTAGAGGAAGGAAAGAGACACAAATGTGTCTCTGGAGCAGTCATAAGCAGCACATGGTATATTTGTAGCAATAGCCAATAATACACTGTATGGATCAAAATTATCATTTTCAAAAATCATTAGATATTAAGATCATGTTCCATTAATGCATTTTGTAAAATTCCTACCGTAAATCTATGAAAACATAATTTTTGGTTAGTAATATGCATGGCTAAGAACTTAATTTAAACACAAATTTTCTCAATATTCAGATTTTTATGCAATCAAATAATCATAACTCAGCCACATATTGTCCTATCATAACAAACCACACATCAATGGAAAGCTATGTATTCAGCTTTCATATAATGCACACATCTTAATTTCACAAAATGGACCCTTGTGGCTGGTCCAGGGTCAGACGAGTGCGCGCTCACCGTGCAGCCGTCCTCGCTGACTCTGTATGTGAAGCGGCTGTTGCCCTCCGCTCGGATCTCGATGTCGTTGGAGCCCTGTAGGAGCAGAGCTTTCTTCAGGTTGCCTGTGGTCTCGTCCATGTAGGCGATGCTGTTCTTGCAGTGGTAGGTGATGTTCTGAGAAGCCTCGTTGGACATCAGACGCATGAAGGTCAGCTGGATGTTAACATCCTCCGGATCAGAGCCCTCGCTGCCGTACTGGAACTACACAGAACACAGCAGAACATCAGCGGATGCACTATTTACAGAGCACTAGAATGTACTTTATATTCACTAAAGCATCTCATGCGCGAGTGGAAACGAGAAAATACTGTTTTATTGTTTGCGCAAAAGGTCACATAATCTGTCAAAAAATTGATTGATGACAGAAATAATGCAGAATCTATTTTTATTTCATATTAAGCCATATTTATAGTTTTAGGTAATAATCATAATGTGTCAAAATTTGATTAATAACAGAAATAATGCAGAATTTGAATTGTTTTATTTCATATTTAGTCATATTCGTAGTTTTAGGTCATAATCATAATGTAAGTCAAAATTTGATTAATTACAGAAATAATGCAGAATCTGACATTTTCATTTCATATTAAGCCATATTTATACTTCCAGATTAATCAATAATGAATTTTTTTAAAATAAAATGCAATGTTTTAATAAGAAAAATGTTTTATTTTAATTTTACTCATAAAAATGCATTTTAAAATGTATTTCATACAATGAAAGAAATATTAAAAAATTATGTACTATTACTATTTCTAGGTCATTAATTTAAGTTTTAAGTAATTACTATTTGAATTAAATTTATTTAACATTCTTACAACTATTTATTTTTTGTTTTTTTTATTAAATTAAATTATATTACATTATATTAAATTATATTATATTATATTATATTATATTACATTATATTATATTATATTATATTATATTATATTATATTATAATTTATGGTTTGCTGGAACGTTTTTCAGACCTCAACTGAAAATCTATAAACATTTAATATTTGTAACAAATTCTAAAATAAAATAAATATTTCAAACGCTGGATTATTCCTAGATCATTAATACAATCTAAATAAAAGTTTTTAGAAAATTCACAAAACATAATAAATGCAGATTTACTCCTAAAACATTTATCTATATATGTATTGTTTATTTGTGTGTTTGTTAGAACTGATTTAAGACTTTTATTCTGACAATCATTTTTTTATGTGTCCAAAAACATGCATTTTAAATATAATTTTAAATATGAAATCTATTTTAACCAATGTAATGTATTTAATAAATTCTCAGGTTATCTCTCTCTTGCTGTACCTGGAAGCCGTTGGGCATGGACTCTCCGAACCACACGTGCTTCTTCTCTCTGATGTTCTTGCTCGTGTACCAGTTCTTCAAGGAGATGGTGTTCTGAGACGGGCTCACGCAGGTCTGACCCGTCTCCATGTTGCAGAAGACTTTGATGGCGTCCAGAGGAGAGCCCTGGTTGGGATCCACCCAGTACGAACCTTGCAGCAAACACGGGTTCGAGTGAATTTCAGAGCTTCGAAATACATGATAAGTACAATATACAGTGGTGGCCAAAACTACTAGTACACTAGTATTTCCAGCAACTAATAATGAGATTAAATCAGTTATTTGTATCGTTTGCTGTAGGAAATACACTATATCGCCAAAATTATTGGCACCCCTTCTAATGAAAGGTTTGACTACTTTAGTAATTTCCATCTTAATGTTTAAGCATATAATGATATTGTAGGGAATCTAATTGTATAGCAACAGTTTGGACAGAACTCTTTTCTATTCTAACATGACAGTGTCTCTGTGTATAAGACAAGGATCAAAGAGAAATGATGATTCAGTCAGTGTGGAAGAACTTGACTGGTCTGCAGAAAGCAGCTGAACACCTCTGGTGTGACTTTAAATGAGCCAAAAACTCATCACCAAACACTAATGACTTGTACATTCATTATATGGACAAAAGTACTGGCACCCCTTCTTTAGAAGAGAAAAAGGCACTTCCAAACTGTGTATTTCCATATTTCCATTCCATATGTATATTTCCATCTCTGTTGCTACAGTTTTGAAGTGTATGAAATGACTGTACCCATATGTACAAGTCATTGGATCATCTCTTTCTTACCTTTTTATAATCTGAAGAGTGCAACAAAGAAGCTTTTGTGAAACAGAAAGGTTCTTCAGATGTGAAAGGTTTCTTAATCTCTCAGAAATAAAGGTACAAAAGCTGTCACTGGGGCGGTACCTTTTCAAAAGGTACTTGTTTGTACCTAAATGGTCCATTTTGGTACCTTAAAGGTACATATTAGTACTTAAAGTGTACATAATTGTACCTAATAGGTACAGAAGTGTATCTGTGACAGCTTTTGTACCTTTATTTCTGAGAGTGTATGGAATTTAGACAAAAATGTTCTTGTATGGCATCGTGTAGTTATTTTTTTTAGGGAGCAACCATAGACTGTAAAAAAAATGGACGTAGTGTCCGTGGCATCACCCGTCGGTTTCTGAAGAGGATTTTTTAAGCTCAAAGTGGGCGGAGCCGGCCGTCGCCATCTTGCAGTGCGTCACTCCCGAATTATCGAAAATAGGCAAAAAGGCGGGAGGTGGGTGGAGCTGGTTGCTGAAACCACACCCACCTAACGCGAGGCAGCGGCAATCCACCTGTCACTCAAGTGGCCACGCCCTTAGTTATGCAGAACTTTAAGGCTTAATATAATTTAAATGGATGAGTAATACAAATATTCACCCCCCCTCACAGTTATCATGAAAGGCAAAATTTGCGATATAGACCAAAACCAATTTTTGTACTAGACTATAAACATACTTTTTTCTGCTGTAAATTTGGGTATTTTAACATGGGGGGGGGTCTATGGGATTGACTCCCTCTTGCGGCCAGTCGACAAACTGCAGTTTTAGTCCCGTTCGTGTTGGCTTCACGAGAGAGAGCGGGAGGTAGCTGCTCGGGAGCAATTTAACATTATAATGCATCACTATTAAAAGTAACTTGAAAAACTATGTTGGCAAAGTTAAGCTGATATTAACAACCGACTCAAAACCAGGGCAGGAATCAGAAGCTACTGACCGCTCTTCCATTCTGGACGGCTCATGCTCAGGTCACGGCACATGCGGGCAGGGTTGCCCTGGGTTCCCTCGGGGGTGCGGATATTCTCAATCTTCTGGCTCAGAGATTTCAGGCTGGTGTCCACCTCAGTGTCGCGGTCGCGAACGCTGGCGTCGTCGGCTCTGTAGCCTCCACGCAGAGGATCTGGACCCTTCTCTCCCTGAGGCATGGGGAAGAACGGCTCGCCGATGCCTGCGGGTCCAGGAGGCCCCGGGGGTCCGGGAAGACCAGGAGCACCCTGGTGAAGAGAGAAATCCACATGAGTGCATCCAATGGGATGTTAAGACCACGAAAAACCTAATTTAGCAGTATAACAGTGCTGATTTCAGACTTACAGAAGATCCCATTTCTCCACTGCGACCTCGGGGTCCAGGAGGTCCTACAGGTCCGGGCATACCATTCATACCATCCTTACCACCCATGCCGTTGGAGCCCGAAGGTCCCTATCAGCAGAAGAAACCCGTTTGAGGATTAAAACACAGCAGTTTCTCATTTGTGTTTCAAGAACCAAACACTAGACTAACAAATGTGTTCCTGCAGCACAAACGCAGTCATAAGCAGCATGGGTATATTTGTAGTATTAACCAACAATATATTGTATGGATCAAAATTATAAATTTTTCCTTTATGCCAAAAATCATTTAGGATATTAAGATAATGCTCCATGAAGATATTTAGTCAATTTCCTACCGTAAATATATCAAAACTTAATTTTGATTATTAAAATGCATTGCTAAGAACTTCATTTGAACAACTTTAAAGGTGCTTTTCTCAATATTTGGATTTTTTTGCACCCTCAGATTCCAGATTTTCAAATATTGTCCAAACCATACATCAATGGAAATATTATTTATTGTATGTATAAATCTCAATTTTGGCTGGTTTTGTGGTCCAGGGTCACATATGTCTTCAGAAGGGCAACTACAAACTATTTTTAAGGCTGGGTTTTGACATGGTTCGATTCGATTCTGACTCATAAGCTTTCAATTCGATTAGATTCAATTCAACATTAATTATTCCAGATATATATTAGGTAGAGGACATGCCACATTTACTTAAAAAAAAGAACAAAACAAAAGCTACAACAACTCTCAGCTAATGCCCTAAAATATACATGAGAGTCAATGTCCAACTGCTCTGGCACATAGATGTATATATATACATAGATGCCTCATTAGTTTCTATGGGCCGCGATACATAAGGATCTATATCTATGTATATATATCTATGTTCCAGAGCACATTTCAGTTTCTTGCACAGACCGATCGTTTCGTGTCTTTAGACATCAATGTCACGAGCCGCTGGGTTTAATTTGGTTTTGGATGTATATTATATAATGCCCATTGACTGGCATTATATGACCGTCAGACTGCAACGGTTTGAGTTAAACATCTTCATTTGTGTTCTACTGAAGAAACAAAGTCGCCTACATCTTGGATGCCTTGTAAGCAGATAAACATCACATTTACATTTTTGGGTGAACTATCCCTTTAAGAATCGATATTGTTTCGTAAACACGAGAATCGGTTAAAATCGATATACTAATATTTGATGGTGTTTTGTGGAGTCGGACACCGTCTACTATTGCCGTATGGAAAAGAGCAGCATGCACATTCTGCCAAACATCTACTTTAATATTTCACTCTATTGTGAAACGCTTTATAGAAATGAATTAGACTTGATATAGAATCCATGTGCTACTTACACGAGGTCCAGCAGGTCCAGATGGTCCGGCGGGTCCTTGGTCACCAGCGCCTCCCTAAAAACGTTCAGAAATCAACTTAAGTAATCCACTTGGAGAGTTTGTGAAGGAGTTTGTGGAGGATCTGGATGTTTAGATTGACTCACGGGAGGTCCAGGAACTCCAGCCATTCCAGATAAGCCACGGTGTCCCTTCATGCCTCGCTCTCCAGCCTCTCCGCCCTCACCCTTATCTCCTCGAGAACCTGCTGGACCCTGCATTACAGAGACCAGAACCGTCAGCCTGCCTGCTGATGAAAACCAAGCTGGATAACAGATTAAAAATTATAAATTCATACTAGAGAACCACGAGCACCAGCAGGACCGCCAGGACCGGCAGAACCAGCGGGACCCTGGGAAGAAGCATGAGATAATTCAGCGTTATATAAGTATATCAGCAGTTTTGAACGTTATAGTGTAGCGCTATTAACTAAAAACATTAAAAATGACATTGCTTTTAATAAAATAAGACATTAAAAGCATGCTTATTTTTTCTAAGCATTTTTTTTCAGCAAGTTGCCATAGAAATAATTCAAGTTTTTCTTCTGCTCAAGCCTGCATTTATTTAATCTAAAATACAGTAATACTGTGAAACATTTTTACTTTTTTCTCCGTGAATATGTGTTAAACTATAATTTAGCATAAGTACTCCAGTCTTCAGTGTCACATGATCTTCAGAAATCATTCTGATTTGCTGAAACATTTCTGATTATTATTATTATCAATATTTAAAAAGTTGAGTATTTAGTTTAACTAAAACCATAGAACATCATTACTTTAAATAAAGCATAGTAAACATGCTTATTTTTTTTTAATTGCCGAAGCAATAATTCAAATTGAGTTAATACTAAAAGCTCTATAACTCTATGAACAAAAAATTTAATGCTGAATAAACAAAAACTTGGACAATAAAAAAACACTATTATAATTAAAATTCAAACACAAAATATTGATAGTAAAACTATAGAATTGATACTAAAACACACGTATATATCGCCACCTGCTGGCAGGGATGTATTACACTCATCTGTTCAGAGGCTTTTGATTGAACGGATTCTGGTGATGTTTGTGCGTATAGAAACTCACAGCCTCTCCACGATCTCCAGTCTTGCCCGATGGACCCATGGGGCCAGGAGCTCCGGGAGCACCAGGGGCCCCAGGAGGGCCAGAGTTACCCGCCTCGCCGCGGTCTCCCTGCAGAAAACAGGGGGATTTCAGAGAATTCACACTTTGAGCATATCTACAGCACATGCATTCATTTATTACACATGAGATAGATGCAGATGCACCCATTTCTCCGTTTTAACCATCTTTAGATGCTTGTGTTCATGTTGCATTGCTTCTTTTTTGCTCTTGAGGTGGGATACGGGTACGGTTGGGTGTAAGGGTGAGTTAAGGGCTAATTCTATTGACAGATGCAATTACATGCATGTGTAAGTACAACGCAACATATACGTACACAATAAGTGCATCAGATCAATCAAAGGATTCATTTTAATGTCAGTGCATTGTAGTATTTTGCTCATTCGTTTTGTAATTATAATGCATTCAACTTTTATGACCTTATTTTGAATTGGAGTTTAATATTTGTACTTATATAATATAATAATAATAATTATTATATAATAATAATAATAATATAAATAATATGCAAAACACATAATTCATAATAGGTCCCTCGTCTTTTGTGCAATGTATGAAGAGTTTTGTCATCTACAGCCTCCAAAATTAATTTGAATAAAGCACTAATTTTTATTTTGCACAAATTTAGTAATAATAATAATAAAACAATAATAATAATGTATTTATTTTTCATTCAAATAAATTATTAGGCTGTTTTCCCATTTTATATATATATATATATATATATATATATATAATAAAAATTAATCTCTAACTCTAGCATTCTCTATTTTAATTCAATTCTTTAAAAAATAGAATATGCGCTCTATTCATTTAATAACAAAACAAAAACTAACACTAGCTTCTCTAATCTTTTTGTATTCTATGTTTTATTTATTATATAATTTACGTGTATTGCATTAGTCTAACTGAGACTTGTTATAGCACTTACACATTATTGATTTTGATTGCTTACATTGTCCTCGCTAAATTACTAAATATAAATATAATATATATACACAAATATTGCAATAAATATTCTTTATGAGTTCATAAGCTGCATACATAGTTACAAAATGAATCAGAACATGCTATTTTAGTTGTAGTCTATTTTTAATACATATTTTGTTTGTTAAAAGACAAATATTGGACTATATATTGCCTGGATTGGATCGGATTGCGCTCACCTTTGATCCAGCTGGACCGTCCCGACCAGGAGCTCCATCTTGTCCAGTGTTACCCTGCAGAGACCAGACACAGAAACCACTCCATCATACATGAATGAAGCCGATACTGCTTAAAGAAACCTCTCGAGATGTGTGGAGTTATCTCACCTCACGTCCAGCTTCACCGGTAGCTCCACCCAGTCCAGGAGGACCCATGGGTCCTGGGGGCCCGCGCTCTCCTAAAGGCCCCGTGGGCCCTTGCTTTCCCGGCTCTCCCTGAGGAGATGAATGAGGAGTGTTGTGAAGAAGGGCAACTAAAGCAATGTTTACTGAAGGCAACATGAAACGCAGAGCCGATCCTCCGTATATGAAGAATACGCAAGCTACGTAGGGCCCCCGAAACACCAGGGGCCCCCTTGCTCTCAAAGAGGTTTTCATTTAGTTTCGTTTTTGAAGCTGGCCAGTGGTTATGAAAACATGAATGATCAATTATTTTAATGTGGTGTGCTTCACCCGGAGCTCCACCGAGTCCAGGAGGACCCATGGGTTCTGGGGGCCCGCGCTCTCCTAAAGGCCCCATGGGCCCTTGCTTTCCCGGCTCTCCCTGAGGAGATGAATGAGGAGTGTTGTGAAGAAGAACATGAAACGCAGAGCCGATCCTCCCTATACGCAGAATACGCAAGCTGCATAGGGCCCCCAAAACACCAGGGGCCCCGTTGCTCTCAAAGAGGTTTTCATTTAGCTTCGTTTTTGAAGTTGGCCAGTGGTTATGAAAACATGAATGATCAATTATTTTAATGCGGTGCGCTTCACCGGGAGCTCCACCAAGTCCCATGGGACCTGGGGGCCCGCGCTCTCCTAAAGGCCCCGTGGGCCCTTGCTTTCCCGGCTCTCTGTTTAATCGTAGATTAATCGTAGGCCTCGTTTATCTGAAAGTAGGCACCTCGTTTTTTGAGTGAAAAAGCATTTTTTATGAATAATTTTCTCACAGTTTCTCACACTAGTGTGCTTTAATGTTTAATCGGTAAGTTTGATTTTAAATGCTTCTATTTCGAATAACATTTTCTTACAAAATTAGCTTTTTAACTCAAAAAACGAGGTGCCTACTTCCAGATAAACGAGGCTTATGATTAATCAGACGCACATAGAAACCCAAAACCAGTCCTAAATGAAATAAAACAAGTTGAATCCAGTACTTGGTAATAATATAGCATAATGAGAGATTTAATAAGCAATATTTTTTTGACCAGGAACACAGGTTAAGAAAGTAAACACGGTCCGTTCTGATTTCAATTTTTTAAAACATCAAGTATGAATCAAATGACTTACAGAAGGTCCGGAGAGACCGCCGAATCCTCTCTCTCCTCGTTGTCCGGAAAGACCAACAATACCACGAGATCCAATAACACCAGGGGGTCCAGGAGACCCAGCGGGGCCCTAAAGACCCGACAGCAGAGCAAAGTGAGCATTAGCTCAGAGTCATGTATCTGTGATGATGCAGTGCTTGATGACTTACAGCAGGGCCATCGGGGCCAACGCTACCCCGCTCTCCTGAGGGTCCCGAGGGTCCAGAGGCCCCGCCCTCTCCAGGGCGACCTGAGGGGCCCCGCTCACCACGGCCTCCTCTCTGTCCTTCTTTCCCAGCACCACCGGTTTGGCCTGGAGGTCCTGCAGCACCCTGAAGCACAGCAGAAGACATGCAATGAAATTAAATGTTCACTTTTCAATGTATCTCCTTAATATATCATATCATATATAGTTCATATATTTCAATTATGCATTTAAATGTTGCATACTTTGTGAAAGTTCAATTTCTGAGTGAAAATGTATTTAATAAAGTATTATTTTTAAAAAATTGTTCACGACACACATGCAAACAAATACACATTTAATATTTGTGTTTTGATTATTATTTATATTAATTTTAATTTTAAGGTATTACTTGCCATTTTTTATTTGTAGCTATTTGTGAAAGTTACGAACAATTTCAGAATTTAACACATTTCTACTTTCATTATTGTTCACGACACACATGCAAACAAATACACATTTCATATTTTTTAGTGTTGTGATTATTATTTAGTTTAATAACTGAATTATTCTTAGTTTTGTCTTTGGTTTAGAATGAAGGTAACTTACAGAAGGACCTGGAGGTCCGACTCGACCGGCAGCGCCGGGGAATCCAGTAGCACCCTATTAATAAACAAACATACTCAGAAATACTCAAATATTATCCTGGAGAGAGCACCAACGAGTGTTATTACATATTTAAACAGCGTTCTATATAACAAAATATCACACAAATGTAACTTATGCATCTCACAGAAAAGCATGTTAGGGGTTCAATTATGAAATACTGTACAAGAAATTAGTTTATAATGAATAAATAGAAATTATATGACATGCAATGACATCATTTTAATATGCAATGACAATTTTTTTAAGGGGCATCGTTAACTGAAAAAAAAAGAATAATACTTTTTAAAAAATATATATAACTTAAATTTATTTTATTTACAGCTACTTGCCAAAGCAACATTTCTCATTTTCATATAAAATAATTATGAAATAAAAGTTAATATAAACTATATAAGGCATATTAATAAAATAATATATATATATATATATATATATATATATATGTATATGCAATGATATAATTTTAATATGCAATTACAATTATGCAATATATATATATATATATATATATATATATATATAAAAAAACTTAAATTTAAGTTGCCAAGGCAACATGTCTCATTTTCATATAAAATATAAATGAAATAAAAGTTAATGTAAACTATATAAGGCACATTCATAAAAAACTACAACATTAATTAAAATTAAAATTAAAATAAAAACAGAAACTCATAAATAAAACCTAATAAAAAAAGATGTGGCCCTATACCACAAATCCAGTCATAAGTGTTCATTTTTGGAAATTGAGATGAATACGTCATCTGGAAGCTGAATAAATAAAATGGCCGAGAGTGAAAATCTGCAAAAAAATCTGAATATTGAGAAAATATTGTTCAAATGAAGTTCTTACAAATAAAAAATTAATGAAGGTAGGAATATCTTCACGGAACATGATCTTAATATCTAATGATTTTTGGCGTTAAAGAAAAATCAATAATTTTGAGCCATACAATGTATTGTTGGCTATTTCTACAAATATAGCTGTGCTGCTTATGACTGCTTTTGTGCTGCAGGCTCACAAATATAAAAAATGACTTTTTCTGTAAATAGCATTGACTCTTACAGGAGCTCCAGCGCCACCGCGAGCACCCTTAGATCCAGTAGCACCAGATGGTCCCTGTCAAAGACAACAGCACACAGTAAGTGAAGCACGCTCATATATCTCCCAGCAGAGCGGTGGAGCTGGAGATATAACATCACCTGTGGGCCAGCGCCTCCGACGGGTCCCCCGGGTCCAGGGGCTCCAGCATCACCCTTGGGTCCGGAGTCACCGGTCTGTCCCTTAGCACCCGGCTGTCCGTTGCCACCCTGCACCGAGAACACAGACACTTCAGCTCTGTGCTGGTGAAACCCAGATGATGGGAAGAGACTGTTCTACTCACCGGAGGTCCAGCGAAACCAGCAGGTCCAGGAGGACCGCCCTCTCCACGCTCGCCCTGAGAACACATCGCTTTGCTTATTAATCACATGCACTCTTACACATCAGCTGCATTACATAACAGCACGCTGCAAAACATGACTGGAGCTGAACATACTCATAGTTTTCTACTTCACAATTTCAAAACTAATTCTGCATGTCTTTAGAATTATTTGTGATAGTTACAAGCAATTTATAAATGAAAATGTATTTAACAACAAGAAAATGAAATAAAAACTACTACTTCACAATTTCAAAATTAATTCAGTGTTGCTTGCATGTCTTTGGAATTATTTGTGAAATTTACAAGCAATTTTTAAGTTAATTTTTTTTCTTCAAATAATACTATTTTTATTTTTATGCTTCAAAATTTCAAAACTAATTCTACACTTCTTTGGAATTATTTGTGAAATTTACAAGCAATTTATAAATTAAGATTTATTTAACGAAAAAAAAATATTAGTTTTAGTTTTCTACTTCACAATTTCACAATTAATTCAGTGTTGCTTGCATTTCTATGGAATTCTTTTTTAAAGTTACAAGAATTTTTTTAAGTGATTTTTTTTCAAATAATACTAATTTTATTTTTTCTTCTTCAAAATTTCAAAACGAATTCTACATTTCTTTAGAATTATTTGTGAAAGTTATGAGCAAATTTTAAGTGAAATATATATATTTTTAATAATACTATTTTTATTTTTTCTGCTTCAAAATTTAAAAACTAATTCTACATTTCTTAGGAATTATTTGTAACATTTACAAGCAATTTATAAATACAATTTATTTAACAACAAAAAAATTAATAAAAAATACTACTTTTAGTTTTCTACTTCAAAATGTCAAAATTAATTCTACATTTCTTTGGAATTATTTGTGAAATTTACAAGCAATTTATAAAAAAATTTTTTTAACAAATACAAATATTAGTTTTAGTTTTCTACTTCACAATTAATTCAGTGTTGCTTGCATTTCTATGGAATTATTTTTGAAAGTTACAAGCAATTTTTTAAGTAAAACGTTTTCAAATAATACTAATTAAATTTTTTCTGCTTCAAAATGTCACAACTAATTCTACATTTATTTTGAATTATTTGTGAATTTTATAATCAAATTTTAAGTAAAATGTTTTTTTCAAATAATATTATTTTTATTTTTTCTGCTTCGAAATTTAAAAATGAATTCTACATTTCTATGGAATTATTTGTGAAAGTTATGAGCAAGTTTTAAGTGAAATATATTTTTATTAATAATACTATTTTTAGTTTTTTACTTCAACTTCATTTCAAAACTAATTCTACATTTCCTTGTAATTATTAGTGACATTTAAAAGCTAATTTTAAGTGATTTTTTTTTTTTGTATATATTTTCTACTTTTGTGTCATTTGCCGTTTATTTGTAAAAGTTTCAAGCGATTTACGAGTGAAAACAGTTGTTGAAATTTTTCACTTATTCACTATTAACTACGACTTTTCCCTCCATAATCTCCTAATTTGCTGCTTATTAATAGCTAGAGAGGTAGTTGTTAATTTAGGACCAGGGATGTATAATAAGGCATTAATTACTACTAATAAATGGCTAATATTCTAGTAATATGCATTAGTAGTTAAGAAAAAATAATTCAGTTTAGTATTATGCATTTCCTTGTCATTTTTAGGCGTTCGTTGGAGTACTATATATATATATAAATATGCAATTGCATGCATTATGTTTGGTCTATATATCCATGTCTGATGAGGTGTTCGGAAGCATCTGGATAACTTACAGGGCCTCCGCGAGGACCGGTCACTCCTGAAGGTCCAACAGCACCAGCCTCTCCCTAAAACAATCAGGAACATGATTTAGAGCTGAAAATAGTTTAGGTGCGGCATACATATCTCCCAATGCTAATGATCGTCTTACCTTCTCACCAGGAGCACCAGAAGGTCCAGAAGATCCAATAGGGCCGGTCATTCCACGCATGCCATCCTTACCAGCACCTCCATCAGGGCCCTTGGGTCCACCATCACCCTGAACAGGAAGCACAACTCTTGTCAGCAGGAAGTGACATCATCACAGGATCAATGTGAAAAAGAAGTGCGCTTAATTGTATTGAATGTGCAGTGTGCATATAATATAATACATATATAATAATAATATATTGCATTAAATATGAATGCATTAATCACATCCAAAATACAATTTTTTTACATGATATATGTGTGTGCACGTATATATCTTACAAATATTTACATGCATATATTAATATTCTTATAACTTATACCATATATAAATATATTGAATATATAAACATTTTCTGAAATATAAACATGCATGTGTGTGCATTTATAAATACATAATAAGTATACACAGTGCACTTTTATTAATCATTAGCACTAATATAATTATCTAATATTATGTAATATACTGTAAAAGGTCACTTAATAGAGTACACTGTGTAATAATGTCAAATGTGAACGTTTTACTTTAAAGAGCATTTAATTATTTAATCGTTAAGCTAAAAGCAGTACGCTGGTTAATGTGTTGAGTATCATACTGAGGAAAATATAGAAAAACTTACAATTTATAATTAAAACATTAATATTTTAAAATCTCACGTGTGTAATTACAAATATATTTCTATGCATAACATACAGGCTTTAATAGAAATGACACTGACGTGTATTTTGGTTTACTGTACATGCTTGTGAGCCGTACTTTTACCATATTTCATATTACCATAAGTAGGTCAAAATAGTAACTTACTGCATTTAATATACATTTAATCTATAATGCATTTTTATAAATGATAAAGAATATGCAATTACTGTAAGTGTCTGAATACATAACTGAAAGTTTATAGTAATAATTAAATAGTAATAATTAAAAATACATTGTATGGGTCAAAACTATAATTTTTATTTTATGCCAAAAATCATTAGGATATTAAGATCATGTTCCATGAAGATATTACCTAATGTAAATATATCAAAACTTAATTTATGATTATTAATATGCATTACGAAAAACTTAATTTGAACAACTTTAAAGATGATTTTCTCAATATTTAGTTTTTTTGCACCTATTTTCAAATATTGTCCTGTCATAACAAACCATACATCAATGGAAATATGATTTATTCAGCTTTCAGATCATGCATTAATCTCAATTTGACCCTCACGACTGGTTTTGTGCTCATATTTATTTTCTGTAATAAGTGCTAAAGTTTCTCGAAAACCGAGGTTGTTCTACAAAAACGATCCAGTCGTAATGCTGTTGTGGGTCTTACTCTGTCTCCTCTGGCTCCAGGCATGCCTCCGGTGCCGCGCTCTCCAGGCATTCCCTGCAGTCCACCGGGCCCCACACCACCAGGGCCCCCAGCGACTCCGGGCTCTCCCTAAACACACATGAACACAGACAGAGGTCAATCATTTCTCAAATCACCATTCTGAGTTAGGACGACATCGAACTAGGATCCGTACCTTAGCACCATCATTACCAGCAGAACCAGGGGCCCCTCGAGGACCGGTGATGCCAGCAGGTCCATTACTCCCACGCTCTCCGGGGAAACCTCTGTCACCCTGTGTGAGACATTTACTAATATCACTCTCTGTCTCTGATATATATCTAATAACACAATCTGTGCACCAGAGCAGTCAGGTGAACAGGGAAACCCACTGTATTGGAAAGATGAAAATTATATATATATATATATATATATATAAACAATTTTATTTCATTTTATTCAAATATATTTGTTTTATTTTAATTTAATTTAATTTAATTTAAATATAATAAAACAAACATATTTGAATAAAATAAAATAAAATTGTTTATATAATTTATTTTATTTTATTTATTAATTTGTTGTATTTTTTATTTTTAGTATTTATTTTTTTATTATTATTATTATTCCATTTTTAATTTATTTTTTTCAAACAGGTCAATTTCAAGATAAAATTCTACCAAATCATGTTTTTGAATTTGAGCAATTAATTGATTGCCTGAATTGCGTAACTTGCACTATTAAAAATGTCTCTTTTCTTGTCTCTTAAATTATTTGGGAAACTAATTCTGAGTGTTTTTTTTACTTAAAAATATACAAATTTTGCATGCATTGTTTTTCTGTACAAATGATACAAATCTATAATTAATGTGGTTGAAATAAGACATAGTTGATAAAATACAAAACATGGTTTTAGCTCCATTGGTATATTGCAAACTATACAATTCATGCAATAATTTGATTGCTTAATATGAAATTATACTTTCCCTACTAAATTAAAAAAAATGTATTCTTGAAGCTTGAAACTTATTATCTTGATATTGACTAAACCATAACAATGCATGGAGGAAAAAATATAAATAATTTTTTTTTTTAATCTAAAAACATATTAAGAGACATTGTTGGGACCCATGGTAATTTAGCTTCTCAAATAAAATCATTTTAATACAAGGATATTTTTACAGTAAAACTGATATCATTATTGCAGTATAAGCATTATTGTATCAGAACAAACTATCATTCTTATTACTCTTGTACTCTTGAAGTTTAAATGCTGTGGTGGCTCTTAAGGATTGATCGAGACGTGGCTCATCTGGGGGGGGGGGGGGGTACTCACTCTTGAACCAGAAGGACCATTAGGACCGACTTCTCCAGGACCACCCTGTTCAACAGCAAGCATAATCAATAAGAACAAAAACTGCATCGTGTAGAGAGTAATATCGAGAGCAATTTTACACAACATGTGACCCGGGAGCACAAACCCAGTCATAAAGGTGCATTTATAAAAAGTGAGATTTATGCATCAGAAAGCATTGATGCATGGTCTGATATGATAGGACAATATTGAGGGTGCAACAAAAATATAAATATTGAGAAAATCACCTTTAAATGAAGTTCTTAGCAATGCATATTACTAATCAAAAATTACATTTATGGTAGGAAATTTACTAAATATCTTCATGGAACATGATCTTAATATCTAATGATTTTTGGCTTGAAATAAAAATGATCATTTTGACCAATGCAAGGCTATTGCTACAGATATACCCCAGCGACTTATGACTGCTTTTATGCTCCAGGTTCACATATTATGTTTAATTACTTTAAAAGAATGCAGACAGAAACCTAAAAACATCCCTCCTGAGTCAACACGCACCTGATCTCCAGGTTTGCCCGTCTCTCCGGTGGCACCCTGTGCACCTGGCAGACCCTGTAGAGAGAGAATAAACAGCGATGTTTTGACTTCCATCCAACGACCAAACCGAAGATAACCAGCACTAGCTCAAATGAAGAAGATGTGGAGAGAGATCAAAACACACCTGGAATCCAGGAGAGCCGCCGGGTCCCTGCTCTCCCTTCTCTCCAGATGGACCCTAAAACACACGACAGATCGGGACAAATCAGAGCTCGCTCCACCACATCGTATCGAACTTTGAGATGTTTAAACCCACGTACAGCAGGTCCAGGAGAACCAGGAGCACCGATATCTCCATCCTTTCCAGGAGCGCCCTACAGAAACACACCAGAATGCACGGCTCAGACGTGATTCAAGCTAATTCATCTCAGAAAGCGCATTATATTCCACGTACCAAAGAACCAGGAGGTCCAACGACTCCTCTCTCGCCAGCCTTACCAGCCTCGCCCTGAGAGGAACACATCAAGTGTGTTAGAACGTGCATTAAATCTGATATTCATAACACAGAACACATGCAGCTTGACATGGGAACACACACACACACACACACACACACACACAGACACACAGACACACTGACACACACAAATATTTGTAAATCTGGAATCTGAGGGAGCAAAAAAATCTAAATATTGAGAAAATCATCTTTAAAGATCTTCAAATGAAGTTCTTAGCAATGCATATTAATAATCAATAATTAAGTTTTGATATATTTACGGTTGGAATATCTTCATGGAGCATGATCTTAATATCTAATGATTTTTGGCATAAAACAAAAATGTATAATTTTGACCCACACAATGTATTGTTGGCTATTGCTACAAATAGAGCTGTGATAGATATAAACCTGTGTCATATTTATAGTTGATAAATGTATGGAGTAACTCACATCGGTTCCCTTTGGACCGGGGAATCCCATCACACCAGGAGCACCGCGAGATCCAGAAGGTCCAGGGGGTCCAGGACGGCCATCTTGTCCAGTTGAACCCTATAGAGAGAGTCATGCACACTTCAATACAAGATCTCATTTCAGTCTTATATTGCATACAAACAAAAAATATGATATTCGTCTTACAGAGGGTCCAGCTTTGCCATCAGGTCCAGGGCTTCCAGGGGCACCAGTCATACCCTACAACAGGCATCACGTTAGGTCAAATACAGACTCGTTATGCTGCTAATGTCTCTGCAAAGCTTTAATCTATATCTCACCTTGGATCCAGGCAATCCTGGCTCTCCCGGACGACCAGACTCTCCGCTGGATCCTTGAGGTCCCATCGCTCCATTGGTTCCGCGCTCTCCAGGGGACCCCTGAAATGATCAAAGGGCCAGCTTTAGTTATTCAGCAGCAGAAATCATTTACAGGACCCTGGACAGCTCCTTCTCAATGCAGCCAATGGCATTAAAACACTCGGAGACACTCCGATTAGTCTGCACTGACTAACTGCACTTAAACTACACTGTGAGAATAACATTTCATATTTCTGACTTAAATTCAGCTCCTTGCCACATACAACAAATCGTTACGATTTTAACAAGAAGGTAAATTCAGTTCAAGAGAGATTTATTGGCATGACTTGCACAGTAGTATTGCCAAAGCATTGACATATTGTACATAAACAAAACAAGAATGGAGCCTATAAACCATTACGTGTTTATAAACAAGAAATATGAAAATAGTTAATACATTGTCTTAATTAAAAACTCTCACCAAGAGTCTCTTATGCTCATCAAGTAAGCTAAAATAGAGTTAAAACAGTAATATTGATATGCATTAAAATAGCTGTTTTCTATTTGAATAGAAATCGAAAATAGTTTCAGTAATATTGATACATATTATTACAAAAAAATGTGTTTTCTATTTGAATTGAAATCGAAAATAGATTTAAAACAGTAATATTGATATATTATTACAGATTAAAAAGCAGTTTTCTATTTGAATAGATTTTGCTTGATTTTTTGTTGCTTAATGTTTTTTTTGAGGATGCTTTGATGAATATAACGTTCAAACATACAACATTTATTTGAAATATAATTTTTTGTAAGATTATAAATGTCACTTTTAATCACTTTAATGCATAGTTTCTGAATAAAAGTATTAATTTAGTATTTTAATTAGTTTAAATGGTGCTTAAAAGATAATGTATCACGATTTCAAAGGCAGTGATGCTGAAAAATCAGCTTTGAATTCAAAGGTATACATATATTAAAACACTTATTTTTAAATTGTAACAATATTTGACGATATTACTGTTTTTACTGTATTTTTTGATTCCGAACTTTAAAAGCACATTGGGTACAGATTTGGGGCCTTGATTTGTGATTTCTTACCCCGGGTCCAGGAGCTCCATCACTACCAGGAAGACCACGATTGCCAGGGGAACCCTTTTGACAGAAAAACACAAAACATGAGAGACAAACAAACAAAAAAAGCATGCATGAATCAAATAGATGAGTTAAACCTACACGTCCTCCGGGGGGTCCGACAGGTCCGGCGCCACCAGGCTCACCACGAGCTCCTCGTTTTCCTTCTTCACCACCCGGTCCGGCCAGACCCTGGGGTCCAACTGGGCCCTGAGTTCAGAAAACAGCAGCTATTACTATTACAGTAGAGGTTTCTGTGGTATTAGGACATCATCTTTGCTTCAGAGAGACTTACAGGTTCTCCCTTAGGACCGGCATCTCCCTTTGAACCTTGGTTTCCTGGATCACCCTGGAAATAAAAGAGCAGGACATTTCTTCTTCAGAGTCTTCTTTATCTAATGCAACCGCGAGGAATAGGTTCGCCCAAAAAATCATCATTTAATGCACGTTATAATGCATTGTACAATCTCTTGACCACAGTTCATGCATTATAGCATCCATTACTACACTATGCATTTTAAACGTAATAAAAAACAAGATCTAATTATGCATTACACCCTCTAATAACATTTATGATGCATTATACATAACAGCTTTAAGTTAAAGAAGTTTAAGTAAAAGAAGATATTCTGAAGAATGTTGGTAAGCAAAGAGTTGCATTTCTTTGTAACTTTCATTGCATTTATGTCTATGTAAACGGAAATCAATGGGAACTGTGCTTTGCATGCATGCATAATAATAAAATGCAGTTTACACACATTGTTTCCCTTGGGGCCCGGAGCTCCAGAAGGACCCGGGGGTCCACCAGGTCCACGGGATCCTGGGAAACCAGGAGCACCAGCAATACCAGCAGCACCCTACAAAACATCACGCAAACCAATGAGTTACCAATACATATATGTATGCATGTATATATATATATATATATATATATATATATATATATATATATATACTTACAGGAGATCCTTTGTTTCCAGCAGCACCATCAGAACCAGGAGCTCCCTGTGCAATGAGAAGAAACTCAATTATTCATATTTTTATTCTCCACACCTCCATGAAATGAACTTTTTACAGCGCTTTTCACGATGCAAATCAGCTTAACAGAAAATTAAAGCATCTACATTATATTTAGTAATAGCTCAAATTGATGTCATATGGCAGAAATATATTCATACTTTGTTTCGTAGATAATTTAAATGTTTGGTGTGCTATCTAGTTGTACATGTAATGCATGCATTTTTTTGCATTAATATCAATATCAAGCTACCTTTCTTCTTTTATCTCTTAAATCAACTCATTAAATATTTATTTCTGTAGCGCTTTTCACAATACCGGTTTTCAAAGTTTAATTTATCTTAATATGTTCATGTCTTATAGTATAATTTTGTGGATAGTTTGTGACCCTGGAGCACAAAACCAGTCATAAGCGTCAATTTCTTGAAATTTTGATGTATGCATCATCTGAAAGCTGAATAAATAATCTTTCCATTGATGCATGGTGTGTTATGATAGGACAATATTTGAAAATATGAGTGCAAAAAAATCTGAATATTGAGAAAATCATCTTTAAAGTTGTTGAAATTAAGTTCACAGCAATGCATATTACTAATCAAAAATTAATTTCTCAGCAATGCATATAATGAAGTTTTGATATATATTTACTGTAGGAAATTTACTAAATATCTTCATGGAACATGATCTTAACATCCTAATGATTTTTGGCATAGAAGAAAAATAATAATTTTGATCCATACAATGTATTGTTGGCTATTGCTACAAATATAAACCTGTGCTGCTTATGACTGCTTCTGTGCTCCAGGAACACATATGGTTTGCATATCTCAAAAAAAATTATGAAATATGGGTAAAATGTGGACAAACCCAGAGATTGGATTACCACCCAGTAGACTGGATTCAACATTTAACCCAACCGTTGGTTGAAAACAATCCGAATCGCTGGGCTCCTCCATATTTGACCCAGCACTGGGTCGTATTAAACCCAGCATTGTTTATATTTGTATTTACGGTGCTATTCTGTTTCGGCCATGCACGCACAGACAAATACAGCTAATTGAGGATCTCTCTAGCTCATCATCATCTGTGTTTCACACTCACAGCAGGACCAGCAGCACCAGAAGGTCCCGGGTTACCCGGCTCTCCACGGGCTCCTTGGGGTCCATCTGAACCACGACCTCCAGAGGTGCCGGTCTCTCCCTGTAGAGGATGAAAACAAAGCACTGGCTTGTCAGATAACTTATAGAAGGCCGACTCCAAACTGGTTTCATTTAGTAGTTTAGTATATAATATTGGTAGACTCAATGCACAACAACAGGGGGCCAAGAAACAATCCATTAATTGCTGTCTGCATGCTCTCTAAAACATGGTATGTTCAAGCAATTTTGGTTTTGCTTTTATGGACACATTAACTGTTGGCAGCTGCACTAATAAACATAAAAACATTAATAATTCATAACAGCGTGTTTGTACCTTAGCACCAGCGCCTCCAGGGAATCCAGGAGCACCAGCGGAGCCAGTGGGTCCCTAACGAAGGAGAGACATAATAAAGCATTATAACAGATTAATAAGACTCTGTAGTACAAGAAACTAAAGCATCATCAATGTCACACTGCAAAAAATTATCCTCGCAATTAGCTATAGTAACATTTTACTTGAAACAACTTTGATTTTGATTTTTGTGTCTAAAATAATTACTGGTGACATTGAATTGTGTTAAGCATTAATATTTGTGTCCCTGGAGCTCAAACGCAGTCATAAGTCGCTGGGGTATATTTGTAGCAATAGCCAACAATACATTGTATGGCTCAAAATTATTGATTTTATGTTATGCCAAAAATCATTAGGATAACATGATCCATGAAAATATTGTGTATCGTAAATATATTAAAACTCAATATTTGATTATGAATATGCATTGCTAAGAATTAATTTGAACAAATTTAAAGGTGATATGGTTTTTTTGCACCCTCATATTTTCAAATATTGTCCATACATCAATGGAAATATTATGTATTCAGCTTCCACATAATGTATACATCTCAATCTCATAAAATTGAGATTTATGACTGGTTTTGTGCTCCAGGGTCACAATATAAATTCTTGAATTTGCAATAGATAGTTATAATAAATAAGTGGTGTATTGTGAGACTCACGGGAGGTCCAGCTGCACCAGTGTTTCCATCATTACCGCGTGCACCCTGCAGAACACAAGAAATATTACAATCAACAATATTTATAATGACAGCAAATGATGAACGATTCTGCCAGCATTTAACCGTCACGCCTCCAGAACTGCGTCACGTTTTAAGATTAGTTTTGATTGTGTTATTTATACTTATGGTGAATCAGTTTGCATTGAATTAGCTGATTAGACATTACAGCAGTCTCGTATTAAGAATAGGGGATGGTTTTCTAGTTTCTAGTCCACAAGATGAAGGGGTTTGGAAACGATAAGGCTTGGATGTGAGACTTACAGAAGGACCGGGAGGACCAGGCCGACCTCTCTCACCGGGCAAACCACGAGCACCCTGAAACAAGCAGAAGATGTGAGAAGATTGACATCGTTTTAAAGAACGACGGACTTTAAGACCCATCCAGAGTCACTCACCATGACTCCAGCAATACCGCTCTCTCCAGGAACACCAGGCTCTCCCTGCGATCAGAGACAGAGACACAACAACATCTGTCAGATCTGTCAATAATGATATCTGTGTATATGAGAGAGATGGGAAGACTAACCTTGGGTCCAGCAGGTCCAGAGTCTCCTTTAGATCCATCTAGACCAGAGAAGCCCTGTACGAGCAAACAAGACATCGCATCACTAATAATACAATATATATATATATATACGGTATATTTTTTAAGCAATATCACACAGAAAAATATCAAATAGGTGCTTAAAGTATGTAATATTAATGAATAAATAAATAAAACATGTAATATAAAATGCCAAATAAAATATTAATATATATATATACACTATATTTTTTCCAAGCAGTATTACACACAAAAAATAAAATAGGTGGCTGAAAAATGTAATATTAATGAATAAATAAATAAAACATAATATAAAATGCTAAATAAAATATTAATATAAATATTATATAAGTTTTTACACAGTATTGTACACTAAACAAAAAACTCAGTACAATATAAAAAATTAAAACACACATTAAACGTAATAAAAAAATCATTAATAAATAAATAAATACACATGAAAATGTAACATAATACATAAATCAGATTATGTAAAAATAGTAAATAATATTAAATTGAACAAAATAAAATAAGTGTGTCTGTGTGTGTGTGTGCGCGCGCGCGTGTGTGTGTGTGTGTGTGTGTGTGTGCGTGCGTGCGTGTGCGTGTGTGTGTGTGTGCGTGTGTGCGTGTGCGTGTGTGTGTGCGCTCGTGTGCGTGTGTGTGCGTGTGTGTGTGTGTGTGTGTGTGTGTGTGCACGCGTGTGTGTGCATGTGTGTGCGTGTATGTGTGTGCACGCGCATGTGTGTGTGTGTGTAAACAGTATGCACACAAAACAAAAAGCACAGCATAAAAACATATTATCCTAAACAATACGCGATAACAATACATCTAAACATTAATAATATGCTAATGTAAAACCCAATAGAAAGGCAGGGCTGTGTGCTGTTACACTCACTCTGTGTCCCTTGATGCCGGGGAGTCCAGGGGTTCCTGGGAATCCACGACCACCCTGACAAATGAGAATATAATTATGATAATTAATGGAATATCATTCCATGCATTTTGATTAAATAACTAATAGGAAATGATGAGTTTAAAATGGTTTCATTCCAGTGAGTATGCATCATTCTGCTCTAGTTTGAGACTAGTACTGTATATGTGTGATATGGTATTAATTAGTGTGTATTGATGAGGAATCCATGCGTGAGTGAAACGCACCTGAGGCCCGGCGGACCCGCGCTCTCCAGGACGGCCGGCTTTGCCAGCATCACCCTGAGGACGAGCAGACGTTAGATAAGAAGAGACTCAGAGCTGTATTATTTAGAAGGGATGTAATAAAACTCACATCCTCTCCATTCTTTCCAGGAGGACCAGAAGCACCGCGAGAACCCATCGGGCCCTGCAAACATCCACAGCGGAAGAATAATCACACACGTGCATGCTTTTGAAGCGGCGTGCCTTCATAATGTCATTATGACAGTGTATTTGAATACTGAAGAAACTCACGGGAGAACCAGGCTCTCCGGACTCGCCTGGGGGTCCAGTGAATCCCTGAGGGCCCTGGGAAAAATACAGTTATAGATCAGATGATGCATGCATCAGAAACCACTTGATTTTCATTAAATGCATGGCTGTCTAGAAAGAATTGCTGATTTATTTAAAGCATGTGTTCTAATAAATCAACAAGACTTTGTAGTATATAATAAAACACGTACAGGTGAACCTGAAGATCCAGGAGGGCCACGGGCACCCATGGGGCCCTAAAAGTGAGCAAATACAATATTAGAACAAATTAAAAACAAGCATAGTATAGAGTATATCATGCAAGTTGTTGAGTGTAGTTCAAATTGAGTCCCATTAAATATTTGAACTAGTTTTGATTGACGGATCACAGATATGATGCATGTAATATAATAAATGAGATGTGCACAACATTGCTTGTGTGTGTGGGCTGATTGCACACGAGCTTCTCTGTCTGTTCTGTGCTGACTTACTGGGGGCCCGGGGAGAGCGGGGCCGCTGGATTTCTCACTGCCGTACGCCATCTGGGATAGGAAAGACTGTAGGGGACGACAAGAGCCGAAGAGTGAGGATTTGAGCTTTGCTCTGTGATGATCTTCTCTGAAACGTTTACTACTGAACAACTCAAGGATGGTTTTCATTTTAGTGCAGAGATATTTGGAAATGATCAACTCTTAGCTAATACACATGCTATGAAATAATCTATGTGGCATGTCACATATTCCTAAGTTATGTCAAGCCCTTAAAATACAGCTGTTTCGATTTTATAGAGTGTGCTTTCATTCCTGACGACCCACAATCTTCATGATAGGAGCTGTTCACTTGAGCGGGTACTGAACTACAGCATTACAGAGGCTTTGTGTACAATAAAATCAAATACAATTAAATAAAATTCAAATTAAATTAAATAATAAACAAATAAAATAAATACAATAAAAAAAAAAAAAAATAAATAAAATGACATAAATAAAATAAAATAAAATGAAATAAAATGACATAAATAAAATAAATTAAATAAAATGACATAAAATAAAATGAATAAAATAAAATTATGACATAAAATGACATAAAATAAAATAAAATGACATAAAATAAAATAAAATGACATAAAAATAAAATAAAATAAAATAAAATGACATAAAATGAATAAAATAAAATGATAAAATAAAATGACATAAAATGAATAAAATAAAATGATGTAATAAAATGACATTAAATAAATTAAATAAATTAAACAAAATAAAAATGACAAAATAAAATAAAATGAAACGATAAACAAATAAAATAAAATATTCTTTAAGACTTTTGCAAAATGTTAATGATTTATAGAATTGTATTTATTATATTTAATATTTTTTATGCTAAAATAAATAATCCATGGGGCAGCAGTACGCATCATGAAGACAACAGAGAGGTTTATGTTTCTGAAAACATGACAAGATTCTCTCAAACTTAATCTGAGCGACGCCTCAAATGCAGATGGATAATATGATAAGCTCAAATGCAGATGGATAATATGATAAGCTCAAATGCAGATGGATAATATGATAAGCTCAAATGCAGATGGATAATATGATAAGCTCGAGGCTGGGCTGCTTACTCCGCCGCCGAGGCCAGCGGTTCCAGGAGGACCAGGAGGTCCAGGGAGTCCGTTCTCTCCGGGAATACCGTCTCTGCCGGGAGGCCCTGGAAGACCCTTCCAGACAAACAGAGGAGATGCATGAGCGCCACACAACACCATCAGCAGAGATACACATGATGATCCTTAGCCATGCTTTGGTACAGAGTGTATGTCATATAACGACTGAAACTGTTATGCCTGAAGCCGTATTTTTCTCTCATGCTGCATGTGAGTTAACAGAGGTCAAAGGTCAGCGAGACAATTAGAGGTCAGCAGGTTGAAAGCCTCCGATGCTCCATATATCACTCTAAATATTTACATACGCAACATAATTTCATAGCAACGCAAGCTTTTTGTCTCATGCAGGTTGTGTATGCTTGAAAACAAATGCAGTTGTACTAGACTAACCCAGAAAAATAGATAAATATAAATAATAATTGCTCATAAACAAATACTGTACTCACTGGATCTCCAGATGGACCAGCAGGACCCTGAAAATGGACAAAGATAAATATTAGGATACTTTACAGTGGTTTATGCGTTAAATATAATAATTATGTGTGTAGATACATTTATTTATGGTGTGATAAAAGTACTCAAAAAAGTAATTTTATTAATTAATAAGTAACTCAAGTAATACACACACACACACACACACACACACACACACACACACACACACACACACACACACACACACACACACACACACACACACACACACACACACACACACACACACACACACACACACACACACACACACACACACACACACACACACACACACACACACACACACACACACACACACACACACACACACACACACACACACACACACACACACACACACACACACACACACACACACACACACACACACACACACACACACACACACACACACACACACTAACCTCAGATCCATCAATTGGAGGCGAAGGACCTTCAGGCACAATATCTTCATCTATAAACAAAAAATATGAATAAAATGCAAATATATTTCAGAACCATCTCAAGTAAATCAAGTAAAGATATATATATATATAGCTCAGAGGACTGATTCAGAATCATAACAATAGGGAACTACTTCATGAAAACGATTAACAAACATTAATACTTCCACTGGTGCTCAAAAGATCAAAAACCATAATTAATATACGTTCATATTTCAATGCACAGGGAGAAAAATATACAATCTGCATTATATAGCATTAAGAGATTCTGTCAAATTAGAAAGTCTATTATAATAAAATTATTTCAGTGATAAAAGCCAAATGGCTCCGCCCCATGTAACCGCATGAGTGATGTGAGAGGGCCACACATGTCCCCGAGCGCTTGCACACCAGAGGCGTCCGTACCTTCGAGGCAGATGGGGCAGCATTCTCCGTCGGGAATCTCTGGATTGGGACAGTCTGTTGTATCCTCACAGATCACCTCGTCACACATGACCGTGCCGCTGTCGCAGACGCAGATCTGGCAGGGCTCGGGCTTCCACACATCCTTGTCGTTGTAATTCTGACCGTCCAATGTACAGCTATCGAACGAGACTGTGAGGACAACACACCTGGATTAGCACATTCATCTCTGAGAGTATTCCAGGGGTCCGGCGGGGCCACAACGACTCCGACGTTTCATTTAAAAAAAGATTAAAATCCCCTAAACCAATTTAATTCAACCTAAGCACTAAACACTGGCTAAGTGTCTTCGGTACTGAGTTCAAATTGAGCATTTAATGTTTAAAAATCATAAAACACACTTCTGTGTCTTTCAAGGGAATGAATATGGCTTTTTGCAATCTGAAGGCACAATAAAGGCAATAGAGTTTGACTCTTGCATATGCATAACGTTTTAAACTAAACAGGAACGATGATTGTAGCTTATTATAATAACGCATGCTGACCTGCATTAATTTTTAACTCATTGTTAAATTAACATTTTATAAATAGGAAGGTAATGAAGCTAAAATGAGCTAATGGGGCGTGGTGCACAATGCTTTATGAAGGAAAGGCCTGCATCTCGTTGTGTTTTAGACGCGTGCAGTACTAAACTCCAGCGCGTGGTGGCGCCAGAGTCACGCCCCGAGCGATTCATTGAAATGAAAACCAGAGGTTTCCTCAGTTTTTATTCTAAAACATTAATTTCTAATAACATTATAGCAGGCTAAAACGGTCAAAACGTCTACTACACGAATGCTGCATCAGTGTAATACAAAAACAAGTGGTTATATCCAGTAATCAGATGTCTAAAACGTATGACAAAAGCAAACGAGTTCTCTCTCTCTCTCTCTCTCTCTCTCTCTCTCTCTCTCTCTCTCTCTCTCTCTCTCTCTCTCTCTCTCTCTCTCTCTCTCTCTCTCTCTCTCTCTCTCTCTCTCTCTCTCTCTCTCTCTCTCTCTCTCTCTCTCTCTCTCTCTCTCTCTCTCTCTCTCTCTCTCTCTCTCTCTCTCTCTCTCTCTCTCTCTCTCTCTCTTCTCTCTCTCTCTCTCTCTCTCTCTCTCTCTCTCTCTCTCTCTCTCTCTCTCTCTCTCTCTCTCAATCTCTCTCTCTCTCTCTCTCTCTCTCTCTCTCTCTTTGCTTCAGCGCATCATCCTTCGCTTCAGGACATCATACAGTGCGCATGCGCAGCAGACAAAGCACAATTCCGCAGGACGGAAAAATTACCATTTCAGGAACATAAAAAAAAACATGCAGATATGAATAAAAAGTCTGTCTTTCCTCCTCAAGTCATTCCCGAAACTTTTAGATTTCAGGTCGTTTGCAAACAAGAGCATTGACCCCCCCCGTCCCCCCACCCCTCTGGAGTCCTCCTCCTCCCAAGCATCTGTGCAAAAGCAGGAGTAAAAATCATATACTCACTATCATCCTCTCCTTGTCCTCTCACTACGAGGACCGCCGCAGCGAGCAGCAGCCCTAACCGGATATCCACAAAGCTGAACATGTCTAAATATTAGACATGTAGACTCTTTGAGGCAAGGGGAATCCTGTTTTGTCCTCGATCATAGACGTAGGGTCCGGTCTGTGTAACTCCAATCCAGACCTCAGCAGAAACTCCCTACTGCCTAAACACATGTGTGACCCTGGCTTTTATATGGCAAGGATTTGGGGAGGTGCTGTGGATATCTGCTGCATGTTCAAGTCAAAGCCAGGCCCTCCTTCTGCCAAAACCAAGGGCCGCCTTCCAACATCTCAAACTATTTGGAGCCCTCACGACGTGGACATTCGGAGACATGGAGATGTGTTTGGTTCATTTCATGGGCTTTTCGTTTCCTTGAGCGTATGTTTTAGCTGCCAAATGATGATCAGATTGTGTAGTTTCGTTATCTGATGGTGACTTGTGACCCTGGAGCACGAAACTAGTCAGAAGGGTCCATTTTTGAAATTGAGATTTAAACAGTATATAATATTTCCATTGATGTATGGTTTGGACAATATTTGAACATCTGAGATTAAATCACCTTTAAAGTTGTTCAAATTAAGTTCTTAGCAATGCATATTAATAATCAAAATTAAGTTTAAGGTAGGAAATGTACTAAATATCTTCATGGAACATGATCTTAATATCCTAATGATTTTTGGCATAAAATAAAAATCAATAATTTTGAGCCATACAATGTATTGTTGGCTATTTCTATACATATACCTGTGCTGCTTATGACTGCTTTTGTGCTCCAGGGACATATATGAGTTTATTGATTTCATGAAATTATAGTTTGAATGCAATGAAGCATTCGATTTAAATCTTTTTCTAAATGTTCAAATATGAAAGTTCAATCATGTTTTGCTCATGTCGTGACTCGTGGAAGCACAAAAGAGGTGATGTTTTGAAAAATGTCTCAGTGTTTAATGAAAGTCGACTTGTTTTGCACCCCCAACATCCTTCAAAATGTTGTCTTCTGCATTTGATACATAAAAATAAAGCCATTGAGTGAGAAAATGATAACAGAAATGTCATTTTTGAGTGAAATTTCCCTCAAACATGACTTTATTTCTTCTCTTTTTAAACTTAAGATCCTGTTAAAAAAGGTCTCGGTGACATTTGTGAATCACACGATGAAAATCAACTTGTTTTGGACCTAAACGTCTAATAAATATTGATTGATTTATTCATGCATGCATGCAGAATGTCATTAAGTGAGAAAATGATGACAAAAGTTTCATTTTTGAGTGAAATGTTGCTTAAACATAGCCATACAGGCCCAACTGGACCTTTCTGGATTTAAGTTTATTAGCTACATAATTTAAAGTATAAATTATATTTTGTATTAGTCCATTATAGTAAAGAACTTCATCCTGCAAAAAAATAAATAAAAAATATTTTAACTCCAAAAATACCTTGAAACCTACCTATGCATAAAAAATGAAAAGACAAACATAAAAAATGTACTATAACTTAAACTAACCTTAAAATGAAAACAGAAGACGTTCATCTTCTTCACAAAGTCGTCTCTTAACACCGGCACACAAACACTGCAGCCAGTGCCACAGTTGCTATAAAATGATATTTAATGTTCAAGCCATAAACAGAAGAACATGAACACAAAGGTCCTTCTACACCTGCATAGAATACTGACCGCTGTATCAAACAGCACCGCTGTCTGCAAAGGGTCGTGCGAACTGCCCGCCACATTGCCCCTCCCTCCAGGAATCACACCAGATGCCCATGATTATCAAAGACTTGACGCTATTTCGCAGCATCCGATCCCGCATTGACAGCTTTTTCCTCAGGCATCTGCTGTCAGCCATGCACTGCAGGACTGCAACACTGCACTCACAACCTATCCGCTATCAATACAATGCACATCCAGCTGTGTGCATGTTGTTGCACCTTTGCACATCTATCTGCTTCAACCAACCAATCTGTGGTAATCAACTCACATTATTGCTATGCATGGAGCCCAGATGTGCCCATAGTGTAGTGTCCATAGTGCCACATGTTTCTGTACACTGCTGTGTACTGATGTGCTGTTGTTTTTTTGCACGTGTCCATATGAAAATCTGTAAATGCTCCAGTGCACATGTCTGTCCATATGTAAATTGTCTGTTGTTTTTTTTTTTTGCACTGTCTGTCATAGTAAATTGTCTCTGCAAGCACGCTCATAAGAATTCACTCACCAAGGCACTTTCTGTGTGAT
>JAPDDN010000414.1:57500-69101 GCA_027422405.1 Ptychobarbus kaznakovi
TTACAACTTCTGTGAGGAAAAACTAATGTAACTAATTACTGTTGCCAGAAAGTAATGCGTAAAGTAACAATATTACTTTTGAAAGGAGTAATGAGTAATATATTACATTATTTGAGTAACTAGCCCAACACTGACGGTAGGAAATGTACTAAATATCTTCATGGAACATGATCTTAAAATCCTAATGATTTTTGGCGTAAAATAAAATTTTATAATTTTGAGCCATACAATGTATTGTTGGCTATTGCTACAAATATACCGGTTTTATTATGACTGCTTCTGTGCTCCAGGGTTCTGGGAGGTGGTATTTTTGGATAGTGTTCAGGGAGGTGCTGGGGATTCCTCAGCCATTCTCTTTTACAAGCACAGCCATGAAACACATGTTTCTACTTGCTGCAGATGAAGCGCTGAGAGAGACCAAAACCCTGATGCCTTTCTTTATGCTGTCCATCAGACCTTTCCCTCACTGTACTGTTCCCAATATCCGGCCAATTGCCCTCCGACAGATCTAAACCATTGAGTGCATGTCAGAGATCTCAAGACTGAGAGCGAATAGAGAGCATTTCTGCTGGATTACGAGGGTCTTGACTTCTAATCCAAATATCTTGGATTTTAGGCACTGAATGAGTATTTAATTTGAATTATGCATAGCCTATAATACACACACATAAAAATGGAGTTATAAACGTGGACTCTATAACCCGACGTCTCTGCATGTCATCTGACTAATGCTTTCCTGATACGTGTCCAGCTTTTGTTTGCAAAATGTTCTACCCCTGTCTGAAGCATTCCAGACGCTCTGTGAGATATTCTAGCATGCATACTTACGAGAAAAGAAAAGCTTGAATTTGGCATGGCTTCTGCTACATCAAAATTAATTTAGGCCTAGTTTCACAGACAGGGTTTAGACTAAGCCAGGATTAGGCCATAGTTCAATTAGGACATTTAAGTAATTTTTATTAACATGCCTTAAATAAAAGCATTACTGGTGTGCATCTTGAGACAAAACAAAGGCACTGATATATTTTAAGATCAGTCAGTGCAAGTTTCTTTCAGTTGAAACAGCTCAGACTTATATTTTAGTCTGGGACTAGACTTAAGCCATGTCTGTGAAACCGGGGGTTAGTGTTTTGCTTGTTCAAAGAAGTACACTTTGGCATACTTAGTACAGACATAATATACTTAAAAATAACATCCTACATGTAAATGTATTATAATTTACATTGATATTAAATGCAACGTCAAGAGTGTTTTTGACCCACTTAAGTAGGACTTAAGTGCACTGTAAAAATGATTTGTAAAGTTGTAAACTTCAATATTTAATTAAATGTGTTACTTGCCAGTTTTTTTTTGTGTGTGTGTGTGTGTGTGAAATGTTCTAATGCCTGATTTGTTTTCTTTATACATAATTTCATAATTACTTCTATTGTCTTTGAAATGTGGTTAAAATACTGCTGAATGTACTGACATGCTCTAAAATGTATTGAAACGTGGAAATAAATATCATTTAATTATTTATAATGATGAAGTACGATTAAAGCATTTACGTTAAAATGTAATATCAAATAAGACACTACAATTAAAGTTATAATCAAATACGTGCTCAGAGTGTTCAGAGATTAAAGATTAAATCATGATTTAAAATGCACTTTTAAGAAAAACGTCTTTTGATTTTATTATAAAGTGCAATGATGCTTTCTCTAAGTGAGTTTTTACTTTACTCATATTATGCACTTTTTTAAGATTTGAAGTTAAGCGCACTTATTTTTCACGAAAGCAACTCCTGCAAAAAGAAAGAAACACTGAAAGCATGAAGTCCTCTGAGAGAGCAACTATTTTTACACATCTTAATTAGTATTTCTTCTTTTGCATTCGGTTGATTTTTCAGTTGTTCATTGATGTCAATAAGAGCATTTACTCTCTTTTTTCCGTCTGTTCTCCTCCCCTTCACTCCTCAAGAAGCGATCTCTATCCTCGGGCTAAAGGTTACGCAGGGAGATCAGATTGCAAAAGGTCTTGATGTGCAAAACAGCCAGCTGGCTAATCAGAGCAGACTGTGCTTGTCGGAAGGAAGGGCTTTGCAGAAAAAGTGTTTGAGAGAGGCGGGGCATAGAGGAACTACAATAATGTACAGCATTTGAAAAATAATGTGTTTTTTTTACATGCAAGCATACCAGCATAATCTGTGTTGGTATGACCAGCAAGATCATACCAAATAATGATCTTTACAATAGCATCATAAGAGCCCTTTAAGCTGATTACAGGGTGGAAGGTCTGCTTCCGATTACATTGCACTTTGGAAAGCTGGAATCATTGTGATATGTAGTCATTACATTCTTAGTCATTGCATACTTTCACTGTCTCAGACTGTAAACCCAGCACAGCCCCTTCATTTCAGATCACAGGCGCTGTTTTAGTGTCTCGGTGATGCTGTTAATGACAAACGGTTCAAATGTTTGAGAATCGTCTCTATTGCCCAACCCTGATGCTTAATGAAAGGCTGTGTGAAATTAATTCAAACGACAGCACAGACTAGCATTGACCTCATTACCAGGTCACTGTGCTCTCTTCTCAAACCACGTCACCAGCTCAAGAATCATGGGGAGGGAGGGTGCAAGGAGGAGGATAAACCGAAAATCATGGATTTCCAAACCCAGAACAGATCGTAAAGATGTTTTCTCCTTCTGCTCAAACGTCTAGCACTGCACCATCAATGCATACAAATCTATATAAAGGATATATTAAGATATAGATAGTGCATACAAGTGAAGAAAGAGAATAAAATGTTGCAATTTTATGGTGACTTTTGACTTTTAAAAAAAAAATGTATGTAGAGCCCAGGGCGAGATGCCTTAAAACCGTCATTTACCACCATCATATATTCATGCAAACAAAGTTTTTGTGTTGTGTTTATAAATATATATATATGCTGTCAAAAATCGTAATGGACAAGGCCGAAGTTTATATCTTTGCATCATGCAGTTGCAACTTTATATCACGCAATTCTGACTTTATAATAAAATACAATTCTGTCATAAAAAATGCTATTTTCTTACAATTGTGAGTTGAAAAATGTTAGAGTTGTGAGCAACACAAATCAAGTTAACACTTTAGTTGAGAGACTACTTCTTACTATTATCTAGCATGCATATTACTTGCATATTGGCTTATTAGTACTTATGAAGCACATATTAATCTGCATGAGCATATTTTAGATCCCTTGATCCTTAAACCCTAAACTACTGTCAGGCTTGTGTTCATGTTGTGTTTTCTGTCTCATGTGCTCCCCATCCTCGTGTATGCCCATATTTGGTTATGTTCCTGTTTTTATTGATTCATTATTAGTTAATTAGTATCCACCTGTGTTTGTTAATTATCTCGTTTAGTTTGAGTGTTGCTCGGTCCATGTCGTAGCAGCCTCCGGGACAACTACCTTACTAACTATTAATAAGTAACACATTAGGAGTTAAAGTTGTATTAATAGTTTAATAGTAGAGCTTATAATAAAGTGTGACCAAAGTCAGAATAGTGAGATTAAAATATATATATATATATATATTATAATTTTTTCAGTGGCAAAAATGGATTTTCACCCATAACTCTACTGCCTTCACATGCAGTCAGAAGTATTGTAAATCAAGAGTTTCCTAATCAGAAATTGGACATGAATAACCTCTCAAGTCATATTTACAACTGGGAAAATGTTGATACCCTGGGCCATAAACATTAAATGTGGCAGATGAGAGACACATAGCTATACTGTAGCACTGATATGATTTTTTCTATTTTTGCTATCCCTTGCGATTACAATCATATACATATTCATGCATTTAAAAAAGCATTCAATGCATATTTTATGTATTAAGATGAACTTCCCAAAACTCACTGTCATACAGATTCTGGAATATAGATTCTTCAAATAGCGTGGTAGAAAGAAAGTGGTGCTGGTTCCTCAAGAGTCACTCTTAATCTGTCTATAAAGTCTTTGTGTATTTCACAACACTTCAGCTTGTGATTGTTCTCACCTGGGGCTCAAAGTCTCCGAGAACCTGACACTGTGTACTTCTGGAGTCTAGTTTGCAGTTTAAAGTCACTGAAGAGACTCTGAAAAGTGTTCCTGATGGCATCACCTTAATTTTTGCAGTTAATATCTATGCTATCCTAATATCTTCTGCCCTAATTAGAATTTATTTTCCAATGGGCATACATTAATTTAGCATTTCTATACTTATAGGCATTTAAATTCTGTGTAAAGTGATATTAAAAATAACAAATATATTAAATAAAAAAATTATTAAAAAATGTGTTCTGAGTTTGTCACACAACAGAAAAATTAGTTATTAACCACCCAGCAAAATTTGAATGATAAAAAAACGCCAAGTAACTAATATAATTTATCAAAATCTTTGAAAAATAATCAGCACTCAACGTGGGGGGTGTGTCCACTGTTGGCGCTGAAACCACGCCCACTCGTGGTCTCTCATCTGTCAAATACCGTGAATGGATTCCACCTCTAGGAGCTTAATTGGCTTTATACAGCCAAACATGTTTGAGCCTCCAGAGCCAGAATCTGATTCAGAGGACATTGACCGGCTAGAAGCAACCTCATCACACTTGGTCTGCAAAGTTATTATAGTGTTAGGGGCGGTCCATTGCATCATCGAGCCACCGTTTTAGCCCCGCCCACAAAAATCATGAACACAGAATTGGTGAAAAGGTGTTTAACGGGTTAACTCCACAATTCAGTGCTACATACTTCAGTCTTTGTAATGTGTTGCAGCAATAGATTTTTAACATTTAGAAACAATTCTCAAACTTCACTTTACACAGACTTTAATAATTTTAGATTTTCCAGCGTATTAAATCTATATTCTGCCCCATTTTACCTGTAAAAGAAAACCTGCTTAATAATTATATGTTTCACTTGCATTAATATACCGAGCTCAGCGTAAATGAGTACACCCCCTTTGAAAAGTACAAATTTAAACACTATCTCAATGAACACAAAAACCATTTCCAAAATGTTGACAAGACTAAGTTTAATATAACACCTGTTTAACTTATAACATGAAAGTAAGGTTCAGTTTTACTCAAATTAGGGTGAAGCAAAAATGAGTACACCCCACAACAAAAACTACTAAATCTACTACTTTGTATGGCCTCCATGATTTTTAATGACAACACCAAGTCTTCTAGGCATGGAATGAACAAGTTGGCGACATTTTCCCAGATCTATCTTTTCCATTCTTCAAGAATGACCTCTTTTAGAGATTGGATGCTGGATGGAGAGTGATGCTCAACTTGTCTCTTCAGAATTCCCCATAGGTGTTCGATTGGGTTCAGATCAGGAGACATACTTGGCCACTGAATCACTTTCACCCTGTTCTTCTTCAGAAATCCAACAGTGGGCCTTAGATGTGTGTTTAGGATCATTGTCATGTTGGAAAAGTGCACGACGACCAAAGACACGGAGTGATGGTAGCATCTTCTCTTTCAGTAGAGAGCAGTACATTTGTGAATTCATGATGCCATCAATGAAATGCAGCTCTCCCGACACCAGCAGTACTCATGCAGCCCCACATAAGGACACTGCCACCACCATGTTTCACTGTAGGCACCATGCATTTTTCTTTGTATTCCTCACCTTTGCGACGCCATACAGTTTTGACGCCATCAGTTCCAAAAACATTTTATCTTGGTCTCATCACTCCAGAGTATAGAGTCCCAGAAGTCTTCATCTTTGTCAGCATGGGCCCTGGCAAACTCTAGGCGGGCTTTTTTGTGCCTGGGCTTTAGGAGAGGGCTTCTTTCGTGGACGGCACCCATGCATGCCATACTTTCTGCAGTGTACACCGTATTGTGTCACGGGAAATAGTCACCTCAGTTTGGCTTTCTATCTACTTCTTTAGATAACTGCAGTGAACTTGCATGTCGATTTTTCTTCAACCCTTCTCATCAGAAAGACGCTCCTGACGAGGTGTTAACTTCCGTGGACGACCTGGACGTCTCTGTGAGATGGTTGCAGTTCCATCTTTTTTAAATGTTTGTACCACTTTTGCTACAGTATTCTGACTGATAAGTAAAGCTTTGCTGATCTTCTTGTAGCCTTCACCTTTCTTGTGTAAAGAAATTATTTTCTTTCTCAGGTCTTGTGACAGTTCTCTTCCATGTGGTGCCATTGCTGACAGCATGAAATGGAAAGGGTTTTCTTTAAAGTAACACCCTTTATAGTCAACTGTCACCTGTGTAATGAATAATTAGACTCACCTGTGGTTGAATTCTTGTTAAATTAGACATTTGTAGTCTAAAATTTAGCTTTGCTCCAGAGACTTTCAGTGGGGTGTACTCATTTTTGCATCACCCTAATTTGAGTAAAACTTGTCTTGTCAACATTTTGGAAAATGTTTTTGTGTTCATTGAGATATTGTTTAAAATGTTACTTTTCAAAGGGGGTGTACTCATTTACGCTGAGCACTGTATATAGAACAATACCTTTGAAATGTTTTGCCTATTCTGCTCACCAAGGCTGCATTTACTTAATCAAAAATACAGTAAAAAATTTGAAATATTATTACAATCTAAAATAAATAAAATAAATAAGTATTTTCAGCATCATTATTCCAGTCTTCAGTGTCACATGATCTTCAGAAATCATCATAATATTGCTGCTCAAGCAACATTTCTGATTATTATCAATGTTAAAAACAGTACAATATTTTAGTGGAAACTCTGATAGCGAATATTTAATATTTCAGAATTTGCAGATAAATAGAAAGCTCAAAAGAACCACATTTATTTATATAATATTTACTTTACTTTTTACTTTTTAGTCATTTAGCATTTATAATTAGTGCTGTCAAACGATTAATGGTATCCAAAATAAACATTTATGTTTAAATAATATATGCATTTATGCTGTCTATATTTATTATGTATATATAATGCATGTATACATTTCAGAAAAAATACGTTATGTTTATGTATTAAATATATTTATTTATATACAATATAAATTATTTGCATATAAATATAAACATGTAAATGCATGACAAAAAAAAAAAATCGAAATATATACTGTATGTGTGTGTTTTAAATATGCACAGCACACCCACATATATACATAATGCAAACAAAATTGTATTTTGTATGCGATTAATCGCGATTAATCGTTTGACATCATCGCTATAATAATAATAATCGGTTGTAACCAGGGCCGGCGCTAGGGGTGGGCTAAGCGGGCTGAAGCCCCGGATGTTTTCAGAAAAGCCCCGAATGTTTTTATTACCATGCCCTGTACGCATCATCATCACTGAGTTTCCATGCACATTAAAATCACGAACCGCAGTTTACTCCCATCAGGAACCGGCTGCTGAAGCTCGTTCTTCTGACTTACATGTAAACTGGCCAACCATCGATGAGAAGTTATAGCAGATCTTGCCATCGGTCAAATTAGGTTGTTGATCACTGAGCCCTGTCAATTTGAAGCAACAAATAGCATATAGGCTATTTAATTATAGTATTATATTATATGCATACACGGTCTAGGAGACACGCATTTAGAGGGATTATATGTTTTGTTAGCATGGTCTGTGGCAGAATTTTCTGCATGTCAGGGCAACATATCAATAAAAAAGAAGTTAATTTTAAGTGGCTTAAATTGTAATATTGTCTTTCGCTCTATTTAACTAACACATTTTTTTTACAAACAAAGCTCAAGGCTCTGGACTGACACCATTACTTTTCTGCCAGTTCAAGTAAATTGTGTTTATCTGTTGTATGCGCATGAGGAGCATCAAAAGACAAACGAAACAAAAGTGTAACACAATCACACGACTCGTTTGAGCTGCGCAGCGCGGACCGTTTATCAGCTCCGCCACAAAAAAACACTTGTATTTTTCCATCATTTAATGTTTCTATATTCCACTTTTTATATTTAAAACATAAATCTCATAACATTATTTATGCAATAGGGTCTAAATGCATTTACAAGTTACAAAAAATATATAGTGTATAGAGGCTCTATAATAGAGCCCTGAATGTTTAATCATACTATTTATATATACAATGTATATTATACTTTTAGATTTTAATTATATGGCTTTAAAAAAAATAAAGGCACTTAGCTAAAGTATAATTTAAACATAAATATCCTGTATTTTTAAGTGTATCCCATGTATTCTGACACATATTTGAATGTTTTGGGCTTAGAATCGCCCCTGGTTGTAACACTATAAACGTCTTCAATGTCACTTCTAATCATTTTAATGCCTCTTTGCTCAACAAAAGCATTAATTAATCCACTGATCCTAAACTTTTGAACGTAAAGTCCATCTTATTCTGATTAATGGCTGAGTTTGGTCTCTGCAGACACACTTAAGTTCAATCCCTCCTTCATACCTTGTGAAAGAGAGAACGAGACAAAACAAGAACGAAACAGAATGGAAAATATGACTACAGATAATGTGCAAGCGGCAGCTGAAGGGAAAGACACTGAGACTTCGGAAACAAAAACAGCTCAAACAGACTCAAAATGCCAAAGAATGCTGAATTTGGTGATTATAGGTGTATTGGACACACCACAGATCTGTTTCTTCAGGGTTATGCTTCAGTCTCTTCCAGACACGAGTTCCAGCCGCTTCGAGACACATCTGAGAAAGAGCTTTTCCTCTTCTGCTCGAATACATAGTTCAACACTGTGTTCAATGTCTCTCTGTTAGCATGAACTCCTCTATTAACAAGCAGCTGGAGGCCATAAACTGTTTCTCTTTTGTGGTTTTTGTGTGTTGATTGTAACTCAACTGGTACAGAATAGCGCTGGCGATGCCAAGATCATGGGTTTAATTCTTCTAAAAAACACAAACTGATAAAACTGATTAAAATAAGGCATCTACCAAATTAAATCTATCTAAAGGTACATTAAACATGTGATTAAACATCTGATAAATAGTTATTTCATGTACTTTGAGGAGGTTTGAGAGCCGCTTGCTGTAGACACCCCCCCCCCCCCCCCCCGCCGCAGTTTAAAACAATGCTGACCTATCCTACTGTCTTGTTTCAGTGGTAAATAAGAATAGTAATAACAAGTAATACATAGTGAAACTGAATTCAATAAATGTACATTTAGTCATTTAGCAGGCACCTAGAGTATACATAATACTGTATATAAGCACTGTGACAAGTCTACATGTAGCAGGTTTATATGTACACTGTAAAAAATATTAAAAATTACATCAAACGTTGAGCCACCTTAAAATTTTGGCGTTTTCTCGACTTATTCTCGACTTAGTTTTTTAGCATATTCCTCAACGTTTTGTTGTATAAACATAAGAAGTTGAGAAAACTCACAAATCTGCTGAAGCTGGTTGCATTAAACTTTTGAGTTGGCTCAACTTTATTAATTAATTTATAAATTAATTTTACAGTGTAGTAAGTTTTAATTTAACAATAAATAAAAAGGAAAACAAGTATATAGAATAGAAGACGAATGTTAGTGTAAGAGTTTTTTAATAAATATTTTGTTTTTATAAAACAAACAAAGTTCCGAAGAATAAACTAAAACTTTTATTTTGGAAGCAATTAATCGCGATTAATCATTATCCAGCACTGTTAAATATAAATATAATAATATTATATATATATATATATATATATATATATGTTGAAGACGTGTTGTGTAGCTTATAATAGTAGTAGTAGTAGTAGCCCTTTAATGTTAATAATGTTAATAATGAAACGATTAATCGTGATTAATCAAATCCAAAATAAAGTTTTTGTTCACATAATTTGCATGTGTGTACTGTGTATATTTATTATGTATTATGTTTATATTATATATATATAAATAAATATAACATAACATATTTTTCTAAAATATATATATGCATATGTTTGTAATTATATATAAACAAATAAATATACACAGTATACACACATATATAAATTAAACTTTTATTTTGGATTCGATTAATCACGATTAATCATTTGAAGCACTATTATATATATATATATATATAATATATAATATATATAATATAGTGTCTCCACTAATATTGGCACCCCTTGATAAATAGACCCAAGGCGGCTGTGAAAATAAATCTGCATTGTGTATCCTTTATCTTTTCATTTTCCAAAAAATCACTAAAATTCCAACCATCATTGAAGTCCAACAAATGAAAATGGGGGGAAATCTCCTTGTGTAAGAAATACTTTTCTCTAGTTCATGTTGGCCACAATTATTGGCACCACAATTATTGAAATGTCCTTTTCACCAGCACAACAGCTCCTGGAGTTTTTCTCCTATAATGCCTGAAGATTTTGAGAACACCTGATAAGAGATCAGAGACCATTTCTTCATAAGAATCTCTCCAGATCTTCAGATTCACAGCTCCATGACGGTGCTTCTCCTCTTCATTCACCTGCACTCATTTTCTAAACGGGTTCAGGTCAGAGGACGGAATGGCCATAGCAGAAAGCTTGGTTTTGTGCCAGTGAGACCCATTTTTGTGTTGTTTTTTGAGGTTTGTGTTTGGATTATTGTCCGGTTGGAAGATCCAAACATGGCCCATTATAAGATTTCTAACAGGGTCAGTCACTTATTGCTTTTTATATGTGTATTTAATAGAATCCATGATGCCGTGTGTCTAAACAAATGTTCAGGACCTCCAGCAGAAAAATAGGCCCACAACATAAAAAATACAGCAGTATATTTCATTGTAACACATGGGTACTTTTTTTATTCCCTGTTGCACCAAACACATCTTGAGTGTTTGCTGCTAAAAAGCTCATTTTTTAGTTCATTGAGCTAGAAGCCAGTCCCCATTTGAAGTTCCAGTCGTGTCTGACAACTGAATATGCTGGAGTTTGTTTTTTGGATGAGCTAGGAGAATTTTTCTTGAACCCTCCCAAACACATGTGGTGAAGTAGGGACTGTTTGACAATTTTTTCTAATGTTTTCTGACTCCGAGATTCAACTATATTCTGCAATTCCTCCCAGCTGTGATCCTTGGAGAGTCTTTAGCCACTCAAACTCTCCCTCCTCACCGTGCATTAGGACGATATAGACACATGTCCTCTTTCAGGCAGTTTTTGTAACATTTTCTGTTGATTGGAACCTCTTAATTATTGTCCTGATGGTGGAAATGGGATTTTTCACACTGCTCTAGCTCTTTTCCTCTTAAAGCCACTTCACTAATTTGTGAAGCTCAATTATATTTTGCTGCACATCAGAAATATATTCTTTGGTTTTTCTCAATGTGATGGATGATTAAGGAATTTGGTCCTTTGTGTTACTCATATTTATAATCCTGTGGAACAGGAAGTCATGGCTGGACAATTTCATGCTCCTAGTCCACCCTGGTGTGCTAAAAAATTGTAAATATGAATGGGAATATACTTCAGAGATATTTTACTCACAAGAATTTCTAGGGGTGCCAATAATTGTGGCCACATCCATTGAGAAAACAGTTATTTCATCATGAGATTTTCTCCCCACTTTCAATTGTTTTACTTCAATGATAGGTTAGAATTTTGTAATTTTTTTGAGGGAAAGATCAAAAGGATAAACAATGCAGATTTATTTTCACAGCCGCCTTTGCTCATATT
>JAPDDN010000150.1:0-27500 GCA_027422405.1 Ptychobarbus kaznakovi
AAACTTTATCAAATGAATTTCAAGTAAAAAGAGTTGTGTCACACCCCTCTTCACTATGAATATATTATAATGATAATCAAATGTACCACCCCATCCATATGTAATTATAAACATGGTAATTTAAAACCGCTTATAAACCTGGAAACCTGTATAGAAAGTAGAAGTACGTTACATGATACAATCCCTCTGGTCAGTTGATATTAGTAAAGCTTATAAACATCTGCTTTTTCAGATGATACCAGTTCTGTCATTTAACACAACACATTTCTGACAGAAGAAATGTGCTGATTGTTTTGCACAAAGTCTAATTTATGTCACTTGAGATTGGTGTTCATGTAAAGTATTATTTCACCCCTGTAGCCCATTTCTAACTCCTTAAACTGATGGTTATAACTCATCTTGGGTTACAAACACTACCTGGTCTACAGTTTATTTGACAAAACATGCTGTCTTTAGTGCTTCACACTACATTTCTCAACTCTGTTGAACTATAATCAACATTGTGAGTAAATGTGTTGGCATGTATTCGCCTCTATGGAATGATTGTGTTCTTCGCCTCATGCTGACGTGATCTGTCTTGGCAGGTAAACTAAGGACGAGGAGAAGATGGCACATCGGGGCAGTCGGACAGGCCTGGGGAAAACTGCTGGAAGTCGACGCATCTCCGGATTCAGAGATATTACTCATAAATAGAGAATGCACCGTGGGGAGAAAAAAAGGTGCGCTGAACATCGTTCATGTTGGTTGCTCGGTCTTGTTTGGTGAAATAATAGTTTCATTTTAAAAGGGCTTCTTCATTTACTTGCTTTTTTCCCCGTAACCTCTTTACAGACTCTTCTATGACTGTCTAGTTTTACTTCTTGACATTAATAGTTATAACTTTTTTTAACCCTCAAGAGGATAATCAGTCTGTCTGCATGTATTGAGAGAGCCCATGCCTTTCACAATACTCTCTTTAGTTCAGCAAACGAACCCCCCACCCCAATAATGACAAAGGCGTCTATTGAAGACATGCTCTTGGAATATTAATTAGTTTTTTGTGTTGTGGTGGTGTGCAGGGAAAGGTTGTATCCCTTTGACTCTGTCTGGTTTGAAGACGTCTTTATCCCGCTTTAATTAATATTAATCCAAGTGTCTGTTTGGTTCTGTGTGCTTCACAGTAACATTGGACACTGGTCATTAACAGAACTGATACACTTCATTACTATAATAGACTAGTGTCATTTTTAACTTCACATCACTGTACTTCATTTAATACTTACTTTCCTAATGTGTCGAGGCGAGAAAGTAATGGGCCAGGTCAGGAAGAGAAAAGGTGCTTGATGAAAAGCACCTGATGAAAAGTGTTCCTGTGGCTCAGTGGGTTAGAGCATTGCGTTAACAGCGCAAAGGTTGTGGGTTCGATTCCCAGGGAACACATGTACTGACAAGAAAATGTATAGCCTGAATGCACTGTAAGTCGCTTTGGATAAAAGCGTCTGCTAAATGCATAAATGTAAATGAAAAGAGGAACGTGCTTTATTAAAGTTGACATGAAAATTTTCCTTCAGTAATGTCATGTTTTAAAGGGAAGGAGGATATTAAATAAAATTGTAGAGTGTCCCTTTTGCCATTCACATTTTTCTACACTCTTGTAGATGAAGCAGCTTATATTGCAAAATAAAATATATGTTTATCATTTCATGCATTCCCTGAGAATCACTTCCATGACTTTTGGTTGCTAGAAGCATGCACTACTGTAATGATTAAGTGCTACTATGTTTATTATTTATAATAATAGTGATTACAGTAGTGCAGTGATACTCTAATCTGGCTCGCGAGATCCACTTTCCTGCAGAGTTTAGCTCCAACCCTGATCAAACACACCCACCTATGCCACACCTGTGAGGTGGATGATTATCTCGGCAAAGAATGCTCACTAACACACATTTAGACCTGCGAGTGTGCAAGGAAAGCCCGGAGGATTATCAAAGACTCCAGCACCCGTCCCACAGTCTGTTCTCTCTGCTGCCCTCAGGGAGACGTCTCCGCAGCATCCGATCCCGCACTAGCGACTGAGGGACAGCTTTTTCCTCAGGCTATCAGGCTAATGAACAGTCAGAAAGACCACCTACAACACACTCCCACTCCAACAACCGCCATCACTGCACTTTATAACAGTTCTACCGGACTACACGCACACACTGCACTAAACACATCTGCTATCACTGGACACCATACAAGGCCCACACACGGACATTGCATTTGCATAATATGTTGCACTTGCACATCTACTGTTGCACAACCAATCTGTGCACAACAATTGCTGTCCAAATTTATAATCTGTTGCACCTTCACATTATTACTATGTATAGATTACATAATGTATAGATTGTGTACATCGGTGTATAATGTGAGCTGATAACTAAGTATGTCTATATAGTACACTATGTGTACTGAGTATATGTTGTGTATTTTGCACACGGTCTTGACAGTCTGTAAATATGTACTGTCCATATGTAAACTGTTGTTTTTTTGTTTTGTTTTGTTTTGTTTTGCCTGTCTGGAGCACGCTCGTAAGAATTTCACTCACCAAGGGCATTGTGCTGTGGTTGTGTGACAAATAAAGTGATTTGACCACAGATTTAGACAGATTTGTGAACAATATTTGAGAGAAATAGGCCCTTTGTGTACATAGAAAAAGTCTTAGATCTTTGAGTTCAGCTCATAAAAAATGGGAGCAAAACAAGTGTTGCGTTTATAATTTTGTTCAGTATATGATTTATAAAATTATAATATGATTTATATTATTATTGCTCAATTACACACAAGCACTTTTAGTTTAACAGTTATTATAAAGCATTTATTTTAAATGAATATTAATAATATATACCGATCATTCATATGATAAAATTTATAAATAAGTGGTAGAATCGATAGATAACACTTTAAAAATGGCTACATGTGACCTTACATGTTCGAGTCTCTATCACTGTATATTATCATCTATATAAAGTAACTTCACAAGTTTCACTCGTGACTGCAGTGATAGAGCAAGATCATTTCCTTTATTTGTCCTCTTTCATGGACACGTACTTCAGTGGAAATGCGTTTAAATTCCTCATATTCTTTACTCTCTTCACCTTAAACAAAAGAGTTTTGAATCTCGCTGAAGTGAATCACACTTGCTCTGTTGTGATTGGCTGTTCGCCGCTGATGTCACACATTCATGTGCACGCGCTCCATTAACTCAGGATCAAGCCTGAGTTGACAGAGAAAGTTGATGATCGGCTTCATGGTACCAACAAAGCCAGATTGGAGCGGTTTGGTTTTGTCAACTCAAAACGTATCCTATAACTCTGAATTTGTTCATCTACAATCATGATACAGGCCCCTACAGTAGTGAGAATTTAGTGAGGAAATTTCACTATTAATATTAAAAGTCCTAACATTTTATTTGATTTTCTTCATGCTTTTCTCATTTTTACACTGCTAAAGCAGGGATTTTTCTAAAGCATTTTTTGCAGATTTATGTAAAGGCTGAGGCTGGCGATTGGGACAGGGCCTAAAGCAGGGATACTCAAATCTGTCTCTAACCCTGATCAAACACACCGGAGCATGCTAATCAATGTCTTCAGGATCATTAGAAAATCACAGCTCTGCAGGAAAGAGGATCTCGTGAGCCAGATTTGAGGATCACTGGCCTAAAGTTTTAATGGGGACATCAGCTGAAACGTTTCAGAAGTGGAACAATTCTCTTTGTTGAAAGATTATAAAGACCTACCTTCTTTCTTTGGGATAACGCAGTGATGGGTGGATTGTACACAATACGAAAAATAATAGTCCATTTTGATTTATTGTTGACTTGTGTTGATATCATAACTTCAGACATATTTTCTTTCTAGATTGTGACCTCTCATTCCCGGCTAATAAACTGGTCTCAGGCAATCATTGCACAATCACTCAAGATCAGAACTCAGGAAAGGTGTGGCTGGAGGACACGAGGTAGGACCGCCTGTTTGACATCGTCAGGTCCTTCTAGTCAGACATAAGCTGTAATGGACAGAATAATGTCATGCCTATATCATGTTCTTTTCCTCTTTGCATGCACTTTCCCTATTTTTGCATACGTAGTTTATTAGTATATATAGTATTAGTAAAAGCTAGGTCTCTATTATATTAGTGTATACATATGTCATATACAATGAAATGTTTATTCATATAAATAAATATTTAAAATAAAAATATCTAATATGTAAAAAATATTTATACAATTTTGTAAATTTAATTTGATGTGAGCACCAAAATGACGTCTTCTCTTTGACGCATATATTTTAAGTTCTTATATTTAAAGATTTCACCATGCATTGATTACTGCAATAAAGAGGGATGGGTGTTGTGTACATTTACAGAACTAATATTATTTTCAAAGACTGATCTATAATTTTTCCCAAGTAGATGTACCAGCAAAAAACTTAAGCAGAAGCAGTTGGTGTTAATTCTTTTTAGTTCTATTAAGTTTTTGCTAATTAAACTGAGTGACTTGTAATTACATTAGTAAGTGAATTAAATTAATGACATGCTTGGCCCTGCGCAAAATATACATCCAATTCCCTCGTGACATTTAATCTTTGGTGAATAATGAATTGTAATTTGGCTAATAGTCAGTGGATGGAGATACAGTAGCTGATGTGTGTCTGTAGTGACTGTACGTCTCATGTATTTGAATGTGCGCTAGCTCACCAATGGTGCTATACATTTCCATTCATCTAATGAAGTGAATATCTGCTAGACAGTCGATATGCTGTTATACACAATACTTAATCAGCGTGATGGAAACGGCAAGCTTCCCTCCCTTCCTTCCTTCTTGTTATCCTTTCTTGTACAACTTTCTCTGTGCTGTGTTTTAACTAGGCACTTTATTTAGTCTGTATTCATTAACTTGAAAGAAATGGTCGATACTTGGGTCCATTTGTTCTACCTGGATCAGGCAATTAAAAAAAACATAAGTTCATAAATGGGCAATTAAGTGGACATGCTTGGAAAAGTTGCTGAGGCATTTCGAATTGTGACGTTTACTAATAACTTCTCATAAACATCTCCTCTTGTTTTGTTGATTTGTTTCTGAGAATAAAATCCACAAATGTAGTCATTTAACCTCTGAATGGCACTCCATGAAATTCATAATTACTATAATTTTTGCTTGATGGTGATCTGTTTTGTTTTTCCGTCAGCACCAATGGAACGGTGATCAACATGTCTAAAGTGGTGAAGAAGCAGACACACTTACTGCAGAATGGTGATGTCATTCACTTTGTGTACAGGAAGAATGAGCCAGAGCAAAGTAACTTTTCACATTTATATAGTATAGTTGCATCCAAACAGATGACACTGATTGGCCACGGCACTCATCTCTTTTCGGTTTTGCAGACATTGCTTATGTCTATCAGTCCATCGGGCCACAGGAAAGTGCCTCGCAGGACACTGAAGGTAAATACATTTTTGAATATGACGTTTCATACAGCTGTTCCAATACTCCTGTTAGACACAGTTAGTTTTACTGTTGCTTGCCTAAGTGAGGTCAGCAGAAAAATAACGTTTTCTTCAGTGAAAGATCATTTTGAATAGAAATGATATAACAAATGTTTTTTTCCTTTGAAAGAATTTGCACTGGTGAATTGCTCACAATAACACGAGAAAGGGGAATAGTGATTTCATGTTGACTTGATTTCATCCTCATGCCATTTTTGACTGTTTCTGAAAGTTATAGTTTTCTCTTTGGGATCTCCATAGATGCTGGAAGAGAAGAAGACTCAGATCTGACAGAAACCGAGAGTGAACCAGTGCCAGTAGAGCCTGTTATTGTGAAGCCTCTACCTCAGTCTGGACATGAGGATCCTCAGCCATCTACCTCCGGCTCTTCCTTCCACTTCTACAACATGCCCTTATCTACCTGCTCTGGTAATTACCACCGCAGTGCACGCGCTCTTTCATGCATGTTGCTTTGATAAGAAAATGACTAGTATATACGTGTAAATGCATTGGCTTTCTATGCTGCTGTTCATCTATGCATTGAGTTTTTCAGATTTAAGGCCCATTCGGATCAAGGATGATAAAGATATGGTTTTAGAAATAATTCAAAATAGCTGAGTTCAATACTGTAATGATAATGGCACAGAGGAACAATATGCTTGGAATCACTTCTTCAGAACCATTTGTTTCTAACTGATGAACAGTCAAAATCAGAATCTATCCTGCTTCAAAGAGCAGTGTGCACTCATAATAAACAGAACAGTTATCATGAGATACTGTGGATGCTGATATAGTTATCATTATCTTTATAGTTATCATTTTTTACATGTGCAAGGCTTTACAGTGTTGACTGTTGACACACTCAAACAATGCATACAAACACTAAGAAATGTATATTCCTGCATGCACCATTCAGCAGATGTGTCTGTGAAGAAGAAGCCAGTGAGTTCTTCGGTTGTTTGTAAAGGAGAATCAGAGATGACTGCACCAGCGAGCAGTCCCGGGGAGCCGGTCATGAATCACTCTCGCCTGAAGTGGACCTGCTGGACCGAGGGAGGGCAACAGACGGAGCCGGAGGGGGAAATGCAGAGGAAAAGAAGAAAAATGGACAAAGGTGCTAAATAGATGTGACGTGTTGTAAATAATGAATGATTTCTGTCTATTTGGAGTGATCTGAGCATCTGTATTCCGGCATAATAATAGTCACAACTTTTCAGATTACTCTAAAAGTGTTTTAAAAGTGTTTTTTTTAGGCGTTGGTGGTTTAAGATTGCCATCTACATTACCGTTCTAAACGTTTTCTCTCATACTCACCAAGGCTACATTCATTTAATCAAAAACTAGTCATTATTACGGTTTAAAATAACTGTTTTATATTTTAATGTATTCAAATGTAATTAATTCAGGTGATGGCAAATCTGAATTTTCTGTAGTCATTACTCAATGTCACATGATCATTCTAATCATTGTAATATGCTGATCTGGTGCTTAAGTAACATTTCTTATTATTATGAATGTTGAACAATTGCTGCTTAAAGTTTGTGTAGGAAACAGTGATTCTTTGAATAGAATGTTGAAAATAGCTATTTATTTAAAATAGAAATGTTTTCTTTTTTTACATTTATAAATGCGTCTTTATTGTCACTTTTTTTTGTATCAATATTTTTTTTTTCATACATAACATAACATACAAAACAACAGACACATACTCAATATCTCAAAGTCCAGTCAAAAGGGAGGAAGAGAGGAAAGGACTAGAAGAACACAACAAATCACTCCTTTATATAATCACGTATATCAGAAAGAAAACACTGCCAAGCATCCATGGTCAAAGGCTTGGCCCCATTGATTCGTGCTGTTGTACATTCATAAGTCACTATTTGCAGGAGGCTATGGATCCAATATGTTTTTCCACACATGTGCGGCGTAAACCAGTTCTGTATTGTCTTCTTCGCAGCTGTAAAACCAGCAAACAACATTCTCTTTTGCATTGAACTTATACAGAGACCAGAATCATCATTAAGAAGACACAAACTTGGGTTAGCAAATTTGTAGTAAGGATGATAGAACCAGGTTTATATGCGTCCATAGAGTAGTGACGATAGGACATTCCCAAAACATATGAAGAAAAGTACCTGATGATGCAGTATTACATATATGGCAGTTACAATTTGGTTGTAGTTTCATTTTGAATCTTTTGTAAGGAGTTATGTATGCTCTATGAATGACTTTGAAGTGAATAAGACGATGAGCCAAATTTTTAGATGTTAAGCTGAGATTAGACCACACTTTTATTTTCACTTTTGATGCGTCTTTGGTTAGTAAAAATAATATATATATATTTTAAACAATGAAATCTTTCGAATGGTAGTGTGTAATCTGTTTTAACTGCGTCAGATGTTTCTACAGTATAAACCTTCAAATAGATGTACCCTTTACGTCTGTCTCTCTGTCTCAGATCCCTTATACGTCTGTCCTGCTTCAGATGTACCATTTACGTGTGTCTCTCTGTCTTCATCTTCTCTGTGTCTCTCTGTCTTCAGATGTAACCTTTAGCGTGTCTCTCTGTCTTCAGATGTACTTTACTGTGTCTCTCTGTTTCAGATGCCCTTTAGCTGTGTCTCTCTGTCTTCAGATGTAACTTGACCTGTGTCTCTCTGTGTCTTCAGGTCTTTACTCTGTGTCTCTCTGTCTTCAGAGCCCTTTAGCTGTGTCTCTCTGTCTTCAGATGTACCCTTTACGTCTGTGTCTCTCTGTCTTCAGATGTAACCTTGACGTCTGTGTCTCTCTGTCTTCAATGTAACCGAGTCTGGTCTCTGTCTTCAGATGTAACCTTGACGTCTGTGTCTCTCTGTCTTCAGATGTACCCTTTACGTCTGTGTCTCTCTGTCTTCAGATGTACCCTTTACGTCTGTGTCTCTCTGTCTTCAGATGTACCCTTTACGTCTGTGTCTCTCTGTCTTCAGATGTACCCTTTACGTCTGTGTCTCTCTGTCTTCAGATGTAACCTTGACGTCTGTGTCTCTCTGTCTTCAGATGTAACCTTGACGTCTGTGTCTCTCTGTCTTCAGGACTTGCTGTGTCTCTCTGTCTTCATGACTTTACGTGTCTCTGTCTCTCTGCAGGTGTGTGGATCTTCTCACAGCGACTCTGCTGTTTCTGCAGCAGCTCCTCAGGTCTCTCTCAGAGCAGCAGCAGCGAAAGAGAAAACCGAGGGAGCCACTATAGACAAAATGGAAGAATCCCTCACATGCATCGTCTGCCAGGACTTGCTGCATGACTGTGTCAGGTCAGTCCAGCGTGCACAAATCAACACTTACACCCGAATGGACCAGAGCATAAATCCCTTTTAGTTTGATTAATTATAAATCATTTAAAGGGATGGTTCACCCAAAGATGAAGTTAATGATGACCGAATTATCATTTTTGTGTGAACTATCCCTTCAAGAAGGATTTTAAAAAGGTTTGTGGAGGCTGTATTTTCACTAGTTGATTGTGTTTGGTAGTCTTCAGCCCTGCATGCACACGTTTTGCTCTGCTTGTTATTCTGGCTGGATGGAGCGTTCCTCCCTCTGCCCCACCTGCCGATGTCCTGTGGAGAGGATCCGTAAAAACCACATCCTCAACAACCTGGTGGAGGCTTACCTTCTGCAGCACCCAGGTACTGTAACACTTCGTATGAAGGCCTGTTCACACGGAGCCAACTATCATGAGAGGAAACTGTCTCTTTAACTGATTTTAATTAAGCAAATACATAGATAAAGAGACCAAATCAAAGTGTCCAAGAATTTACAGAGATGTTGCTTAGCAAAAATATGCCTAAGCACAAGATTTCAATGAGTGGCACTTGTAATCTATAAGTAACTAATACTACAAATCAGATGGTCAGGTGCACTATTGTTCAAACGTGAGGTTGGTGAGGGTTTTTATGTTTTGAAAGAAATCTCACTAACGCTGCATTTATTTGATCAAAAATACAGTAAGAACAGTGTTATTGAGAATCATTATTACAATTTAAAATAACCGTTTCCTATTTTAATATATTTAAAAATGTAATGTATTCCTTTGATGCCAAAGCTGAACTTTTAGCAGACATTATTCTGCAGTCTTCAGTGTCACCTGATCCTTCATTTTGATGCAAATTTTTTTTTACTAATCATATTTTTGAATGTTGGTTTTGTTTGAATTGCTCATAGAGAAGTGTCGGAGTGAAGAGGAATTGCGCAGCATGGATGCCCGAAACAAGATCACACAGGACATGCTGCAGCCAAAGGTCGAGCGCTCCTTCTCGGACGAGGAGGGCAGTTCAGACTATCTGTTCGAACTCTCAGACAATGACAGCGACGTATCTGACATGAGGTCAGCAACCGTTATCCATTAAGTGTCTTTGTTAAAAGGAAGTGCCGTCATACAATGCTGGCCAAAATTATTAGTACACTAGTATTTTCAGCAGCTAAAAAATAGTTTTAAGTCAGTTATTTCTATCTTTTGCTGGAGTGTGTCAGTCGGAAATATCAGTTTACATTTCCAAACATTCATTTTGCCATTAATTGTAATAACCAGTGAGATTATTGTTTGCTCCACACAGAGATCTGATCTTCATCATCAGTCTGTCTGGAATGACATGAAGAAACAGAACAAACCGAGACAGACTAAATCCAGAAGAACTGTGGCAACGTCTCCAAGATGTAAAGCTCTCTGAAAAACTATTCACAAGTGCACCGAGGGCAAAAGCTGCATTAAACGCAAAGGATGGTCAATGATTTAATTTAGTTCATAGAAGTTAATTGATAAAGAAAATCTATTTATGACGTCATATTTGACAGCATCCTCATTTTACAGTATTTGTACACAAGTGCCTATAACTTTTAACAGTACTGTAGCTTTGCAGAGAGGTTTCTTGAAGCATCTTGGAGACGTTGCCACAGTTCTTCTGGATTTAGTCTGTCTCGGTTTGTTCTGTTTCTTCATGTCATTCCAGACAGACTGATGATGAAGATCAGATCTCTGTGTGGAGCAAACAATAATCTCACTGGTTATTACAATTAATGGCAAAATGAATGTTTGGAAATGTAAACTGATATTTCCGACTGACACACTCCAGCAAAAGATAGAAATAACTGACTTAAAACATTTTTAGCTGCTGAAAATACAAGTGTTATATTCATTTTAGCCACCACTCTATATATCGCATGTATTTTTTATTTCTTGAAGTAGGAGTTTAAGAAAGGAAGATCCAGTTACTCAAATTATTATAGTGTTTTCTTTCTTATTGAATGTTAGCTAAAAGTGTGGTTCTCTTGGATCTTAAAATAGTAGGTTCTGTCAAGTATTCAAGTGATTACTGAAACACACCCTGATCTAACATGTTTGTTCTCAGCCAGCCCTATATGATGTGTCGGCAGTGTCCAGGTTATCGGAAGGAGCTCAGCTCTGCGCTGTGGATCTGTGAGCCCGCTCAAACCGAAGGGCCGGCTAAAGGGCCCGGAGACGGCCCCTCCACATCCTCGGACACCTCACCAGGTTACTCATGCTCACACTTCAGTCAGACCAAGAGGTGTAAAGAGTACCTGAAATCTATACATGAGTAAAAGTAGAGTGAAAATTACTCCACTACAGGTCACCAACTCCAAAACAACTTGCGTAAAACTCTTAAGAGTATCTGATTTGAAAAGTACTTAAGTATTTTACTTCTAATAAATATAGATGCACAAGTCAAAGAGACATGCCAGTGAAAAACTCTAATGTTGTGGAGAAGCTTGGGAAAACAGGCAGAGGCAAGGATCTATGTGCAGGTCTTTATTGGAAAAACTAGAACAAGCAAACCAAAAGCCAAAGGGAACAAAGAATATGTCTCTTCAGTGTAACGGATAAATACAATAATGTTAAGTAAAAGTCAAAGCTGTGCTGGTTTCGGCCTCATTGCCAGCTGCAGTCATGTCCTCGTGTCATATATAAAACACTGTGATTCACAACTACTTTCTGAGGAACTCGTGTTCACATAAATCAGCAGAGTTTACACGTCATGTTTTAGTAACGGTACGGCTCGCTTGGAACCTGTACCCAGTGGAAAACCCCCCAAATGAGCCGTACTGAACTGTACCATGCAGTGGAAAAGCACCAATAAAGTAGCCTTGTTGACAAGTTTGGGTGAGAAAGGGCAAAGCGCACAAGATTTAGTCTTTCAGTGCGCTGTAGTTGGCGATATCACGTCGTTAGCAGATAAAAACAGCTGCAGAAAAAGCTCTAGGTGCGATCATACAACTGTAATGTGTAACTGCTACACTCATGACAAATGTATTCGATTAAAGAGTACAGATACTCATTCAAAAATGTAGCGAAGTAGAGTAAAAGTTGCTATTATCTTTGATACTCCGTAAAACTACAAAGTATCCGAAAAGATACTAATTAATTCCATTTACTCAAATACTTTCCACCTCTGGTCTAGACGATACGCTGACACATCCATGCATTTCTTGATGTTCATAAACCCGCTGTTCCTGCAGCTCCTCAGGAGTTCAGATGTCCTCCTCAGGGAAGTCACCTCATCTGCTCCTGCTGCCTGCAGCCCATGCCCGACCGCCGCTTTGAGCACCTTCCTCCTCAGGTGTCTCCGCAGCACTGTGAGTGATCCTGACACCTGTCCGGCAGTGTTCTCCAGCCTCCGGGAGTCACCTGATGATTGTCTGTTCCTTTGACCAGGTATGGTGTGCCAGAAAGCGTTCTGTCATGTGTACTGGGGCTGCCAGCGGATCGGCTGTCACGGCTGCCTCGCGCGCTTCAGCGGTAGGTTTCTGAGCGGTTGACATTTCTGTGTGAAATTTGATCATATTTAATTTTATTATGACGGTTATTTCTCCTCACAGAACTTAACCTTAACGATAAATGTCTGGATGGAGTTTTTAATGGCAATCAATATGAGTCTGAAGTCCTTCAGGTGTGTACGCTTTGTTTGCTCATACTGTGGGGTCAGTGTTATTTTAATATTACTTTATTTATCTATTTATTAGTATGTATTAGCGTTTTGAATGATCTTTTTCATTTTGATTTTAATAATTTTGTTATTCTTTTGTCATTTTGTTATTATAATTTTGTTTTAAAGTCTGTTTAGCCTAATTTTTAGTATTTCAGTGTAATTTATTTCAGTTAGTTGCCGAGGCAACATTTCTCATTGTTTTTTTTTAGTAAGTTAGGCAACATCTTCTCCCTATTGTTTTCTTTTTTTTTAATTTTTATTTTTTAACTAAACTCAGCTTTTTAATAATTTAAGTAAACCATTAGCGATACAAACACTGTGTGGAATTTTGAATTTGAACAAATCCCTAACTTTAATCAATAAACTTGTGTTTGTGCTACAGACATGCATTAAACCTCAAATGATGTGGATAAGAGAACTGTGCTATTACTTTGCATATTTTCTGCCTGATTGATGATAAATTGGGCAAAACAATCACACTGTCTGGCTTAGGCTGTCAATACGTAGAAAGTGTTGTTTTTTCTTGATGCATAAGAATAATGTATTGCCATGGGCTTTTTTCGTATCTTAAACGAAACTCTAAATGCATTTGGCCCGTTCTCTCTCTTGGACACATGCTCTCTAAGCTGTTTTCTCTGCTGCAGAATCATTTGTCTTCTCGAGGAATGAGCTGGAGGCACATGCTGCAGGAAGCGCTTCAGGCTGTTCAGCAGGGCCTGTATCAGCTCTCTGGTAACTGCACTTTGGTCATATTGAGGATCAGGCACAGCTTGATATAAGGGAAGAAAATCACAATATTCATAAAGATTTTGGGGATACATTATGCTCATTTCTATGGAAGAGAGATGGTCATTTTCACATCACGGAGATCTTTAAGTTTTTTTTTGTCTTTTTCTCATAGAAAAAGACCAAAAAATGTGTTTGCAAATTTTATTATATAAAAATATGATGTATACTAGCTGATTCATAATTTCGCTGTCACATCCCTGTGATCAAGACACGTAATGTTAATGAAATAACAGTAAATGACAAATCTCTTGTTCATATGTGCATGTTTCAGATTACAGAATCACTGCCCACTCTCTCGTCTGCTACTGCTGTGGACTTCGCACTTTTAGAGAGCTCGCGTATAAATACAGAGAACATATTCCTCCATCAGATCTGCCAGGTAAGACTCGTATGCAGTAAAGTAGCACAAAGCTGCAGTCATATTATCATCACAGAATGTTTCATTCCCCTCTGCTGTAGGTAGACATCATGCCAACTATATAAAGCTGCAGAATTCAATTGAAATGATCAAGTTTTTTTCTTCCACACAGATTCTGTGACTGCCAGACCTAACTGTTACTGGGGACGCAACTGTCGGACTCAAGTGAAAGCACACCACGCTTTGTAAGTCAGCAACATGTCAAATCTGGAAATTCATTTTTACATTTTGATATCCAGCCTGATAGTCACAACTTCAAATCTAATGTCAAATTCAGTTTAAAGTGCTTTATTGGCGTGATTATGTTTACGTACTGTTTCATGTGCATCCTGAGAAGCGCGTCATACTTATGTCCACCAGTAGAGGGCAGCTGATGAGCATGTATGTAGTGTACAGTATATTCAGTCTGCAGTACAACAACATGGGCCTGTTTGTTAGGACATGGCCAGTTTCTGTTAGTCTGGGTCTTATAAAGTCTTAAATCACTCGTCCACAGATTAAGGCCCAAAAAGGTCTTAAACCAGATCAGAAAGCCTTCAATTCAGAAAGTTTTGCCTTTCAATTTCATCTGCACTTCAAAAAAATATTTTATTTTCTTCAGTATTTTTCTTTTGATTTCTAATACAAATATCCAAACATCCTTAATTCAAGATACATTTATTTGAGATGCAAATTAAACATATAAAATCTTGTTTTCTGAGAAACGTAACACAATTAAGTGCATTAATACTTAAAAAAGAAAAAAAATTGTTTTCCCTTTGAATTGTTGATTTTTTTCCTTCACTTTATTTGATCTATTTCTGATAAAACAAGACATATTTTTGTCATTTTGCTTCACAAAGTAAATGTCTTGATTTTAAGAATATTTAGACATTTGTTGTATAATTAAATTTAAACAAGTTGTCATTAAGTTGAAGTTGTATTTTTGAACTTTGAAGTGTTTCTTCTTACACAAGACAGATTTAGAGACCTTAGTGATGTATTTTTCTATTCAGTTCGTTCCTTACATTTTCTTTACTTGGTCTTAAAAAGGTCTTGAATTTACTTCATAAAACCTGCAGAAACTCATAATCATGCTCATTCATTCAGGCGGCATGCCATGATAACAGTGAATCTTAATGTCATTTTATTTTCTCCTCTGTCAGGAAATTCAACCACGTGTGTGAGCAGACGCGTTTTAAGAACTAAAGCGGTGGTTCTGGGGAACTCATATACCTCTGTACTCCTCTAGATGGCAACTTTACATATGCAAAGTCAATCAGATGATGAGAAATCAATCAATCAATCACGCTTGAGGTATGGTGTCAGCGCATGGATCATCTGATCTGGATCTGCACTGTGTGTAGAAGCAGACACTAGGTTTCCGTCACACTTTCAGTATGCACTCTTCTTTCACTGTTATTGACATGCTTTCATGCTGCATCTCTGCTTATAATAGTAAAACGAGAAAACATTGGCAAGCACCTTTTCATGCAAAAAGCTCTTTAGCTTGAACCTTATACAATATTATGAGTGCTCTTTCTTTGCATATGTCACACATACTTCCATTTTTAATGTTCTTTCACTATTATCATTAACTGCTCCAGACATGTAAATGCTACTGAGAATGTATGTTATAAAAAGGGACGAGTAGGGACCAGTGCATTTTGTTCTTCATTATTGGGGCAGTAAGCCATGTGAAGAAAAGGTCATTTTATATCGCACTGCAGGGGATAATCAAGTCAAATCTGATTTATAATAAAGGCTTCGATGCTTTCGCACATCTCGTTCTGATTATGGAATATTCATATGCAAACAAGGCCAGTTTTTAGCTAGTCAGTGGATGATGCTTTTCCTAGCGTTGTCCTATGTAATGAAGATATTATAGTTTTCTTTCACTTGTAGGATTGATGATATTATAGGTAGATGGTAGGGCCATATAATAGCTGTGTAAATATTTTAATATTTTCTGACTAGGCTAGAGCTGTATCTTTTGGGCTAGTAAATTTTTTTTTTTTTCCGTCTTCCCCAAGAAGTTGTATTTCAGTTGGTGTATATTTTAACACTCGGCTGGTTCTTGTTTATCTTGGTAAACCACATTGGTTTTAGCCATAGTTCTTCCAATTAGCTTCTTTTTTTAATTAATGAAAGTTTAATCAGCCAATGTGATCCATGAAAGTTACCACAGTCAGTGTTTAAAATGTGCCATTAAACATCGAAGCCACATGAAAATTCTTAAAGTTAAGAACATTTTACCCTTCAAACTTTTTTATAAAAAAAAATTGAGCATAAAAAAAGATTTGTAACTTTTTTCCAGATACCTGAAAGTATGTACATGCTATATCTTAGTTCATTGTGATGTTTCGTAAATATTTCCCAAAATGTTGCAGGGAACATTTTACATAAACATGTACATAAAGTATTGTTGGGAATATTTGTGCCTTGTGCATGCATGTGGTCTGTTGTTGGTCACAGCATTCTTCAGAGGCTCAGATTAGAGGGCAATCCTCTACATCCCTCACCAGCGCTTTAATGAAGGTGGACAGAAGGGCTCGGCACTCTAAAACCTCACACACTGACCTAATGGCACCTGACAAACGACCACATTCGCTGGATTTGCTACAGTTCATTAGTAAATGTTAAGTTGTGGTTTTACAGGATAACTCCCCCTGCCGTTACTTTGGACGTTTGTATGGGAATGTTTCTACTAGGGTTCATGCTTGTTGCAAATTAATGCTTACTGCCACCTGTTCGATTTAGTTTTTCCATTAATGCATTGGGTAGATGCTTTTTTCTAAAGCAGCTTTCCCCAAATTTGATCTGATTGTAAATTAACTGGTATGCAAAATATCAAGATATGTGGAAAAGGGTTTATTTTATATTCAAATATCTACCTAAACATTTTGTATGTCTAATAGACTGATAAACCTTCCTTTGAAACCACATGAGGCTCTTGTATAAACCTAAAAGCTGCTTTCAGGTTAGTTTAATGTGTTATTAGCTCCGATGTGGGTCTCTTTCTAGGAGCTCTTAAAATCTGCAGGAAGGGTCCCGAGATGCTTTGCATTTACTGAAAGGGAAATGTACTCAGCAAATATTTACTTGCTTGGATGTTTTTTTTCTTTTCAGAAAGGGGGTGTTTAATTCTACCTCATCAAAGTTTAAGTAGGGGCTTCAAATGGAGAAGAAAATGTTTTCTGCTCATCAGGTTTTTGAGTAACTATTGGGAAGCCCCTATAATAGCACTGTTAACGTTCTACAGTTGAATTAGCGCTTGCTGTGCCTCATGTTTGTAATGCCTAGAAATAAATCTGAGACTGAAACCTTGTTTAATTTACTGCACTAATAATAAAAGATTTGGACTCTGTTCCGTCTATGGTTGTACAAGATAATACAGCAGCACACAACATCACTATACAGTGTTTTATTTGCATTAAATGTTAGTTACTGCACTTTAAATGTCTGTACGGTGATCAGTTCCCTTTATAATCCATCAAAATCAGTACAGTTGACAATATTACTGCATTCAGGAAAACACCATATAAAGAAAACAGTTATGAAATTGCAAACGTTATAAAATATGATTGTATACACAACTTCAGGTATTGCATCAGTGCATATTTAGCAGCATAGATGATGGCCACAAGGCACATAGTAAGTTATATAGGTGGAAAACAGTAACTTGATTAAAATTACTCTTACAACAATGTTTAAACGAGTCAAAATTACATTTTCAGTGGTTATGTCCCTTGAGAAATAACAATGCAATTTCCATTCATATATGATTTACTAACTTTTTTTTAACAGTACAAAGTGTATTGGACCCATAGTGAATTACAAAAAAACAACATGTGGAAGTCAAGCGAGATGCCAAGCAGCTTTCTACCGGACCAGCTAATTGGTCTTCTACGGGTTGCAAAGGGATTAGAACAAGCTGTATTGTTCATAGAGCAGATACATAATGAAAGTAACAATGCAGCAGTCTACAACTCTAAACTCTCAGTAGTGAGTAGAAACATTGCGTGCTCTTGGTTAAACGTTTATCATATACATACATTTGCAAATGATAAAATATACTGTTAGATGGTGGTTTTATACTTGGCAAATTAAATGTGCAGATACAAGAACACAAAAGAACAATAAGTGCTTTAATTTTTCGTTCATGCCAATATTCATAACTTCACGGCATATTGGAACAGCAGCTCATAGGCTGAGTTTTCAGTCCCGTTGAGATCATATATTGGCTGAATTGGTCACATGACCATCATACTCAAACTTCACGGCACTGGTAGACTTTGTTTCTGGAGTCACTGTTAACAAGAGAGACCTGAAGGATCCTGCGTCTCCAACACGTCACCACGGCCTCCTCTCGCTAAAGAGCTCGGTTGGATGCTGGGAGCTTGGCTTTTTGATAGCAGCGGCATCTTTGTGCCTTCAAACATCTGCCCGTTCATCCGCAAAGGCTTCTCGGGATGCTCTGCTGAGACTAGAGGCTGTCGGTCTTCCTCTTCTGAGATGGCAAACACTGGTACAGTGACGTGGTCATCCTCAATGCTTGACATTTGACCTTTGACCTGCAGCTGGCTGGTGTCTGAGAGCGTGTTTGGGGATGTAATTCCATTGGTTTGTGCTTTGGAGGACTCGGATGTGCCAGAGAGCAGGCCGAAGCAGGGAGCGTTGAACCGTGAGCGTCTGAGGTTGCTGGTGGAGTTGAGGCGTCGCTGGCGCTGGGCGGGTTGAGTCAGGGGGTAAGAGGCGTTACTCGTGAAGGAGTCGGACTGGCAGCTGGTGGCAGGACTGTGAAGAGGAGCATCAGATAGGACCTTTCCCCTTCCAGAGTCTGTAGCTGTGCTTGGGTGTCCCTGAGTGCACAGTCACAGTTCAAAAAACAAACAAATCAACTCAGTTTTTTTTTTCAAATCAAAACAGGTCTGGTGAGTTTTGAAATACAGGTACATCTAAAAAAAAAAAAAAATTGTAAACATAAAACTTGTACATATTTTTTGTCACTCATTTCAGAAAGTGAGACCCATATATTATATAGATTCATTACACAGAGTTAAATATTTCTAGCCTTTGTTTCTTGAAATTTTGATGATTATGGCTTACAGATAATGAAAACCCACAATTCAGTCACTCAGAAAATTAGAATATTATATAATTATGTTGGGTCTGGTGTTCTCTCATCTAGATTCTCTATGGGCTTCAGGTCATCTGCAAAATTCTCTATGAGGTTTCATCTGCAATTCTCTACAGGGCTTCAATCTGCATGTCAGGCTTCTGAAATTCTCTATGGGCTTCATCATCTGCATTGTTGGGTCTGGTGTCTCTCATCTAGATTCTCTATGGGCTCAGGTCATCTGCATTGTTGGGTCTGGTGTCTCTCATCTAGTTCTCTATGGGCTTCAGGTCATCTGCATTGTTGGGTCTGGTTCTCTCATCTAGATTCTCTATGGGCTTCAGCTCATCTGTATTGGTCTGGTGTCTCTCATCAATTCTCTATGGGCTTCAGGTCATCTGTGGGGTCTGGTGTCTCTCATCTAGATTCTCTATGGGCTTCAGGTGATCTGCATTGTTGGGTCTGGTGTCTCTCATCAGATTCTCTATGGGCTGGTCACTGCTTGTTGGGTCTGGTGTCTCTCATCTAGATTCTCTATGTTCAGTCATCTGCATTGTTGGGTTGGTGTCTCTCATCTAGATTCTCTATGGGCTTCAGGTTGCTTGTGATCTAGATTCTCTATGGGCTTCAGGTCATCTGCATTGTTGGGTCTGGTGTCTCTCATCTAGATTCTCTATGGGCTTCAGTCATCTGCATTGTTGGGTCTGGTGTCTCTCATCTAGATTCTCTATGGGCTTCAGGTCATCTGCATTGTTGGGTCTGGTGTCTCTCATCTAGATTCTCTATGGGCTTCAGGTCATCTGCATTGTTGGGTCTGGTGTCTCTCATCTAGATTCTCTATGGGCTTCAGGTCATCTGCATTGTTGGGTCTGGTGTCTCTCATCTAGATTCTCTATGGGCTTCAGGTCATCTGCATTGTTGGGTCTGGTGTCTCTCATCTAGATTCTCTATGGGCTTCAGGTCATCTGCATTGTTGGGTCTGGTGTCTCTCATCTAGATTCTCTATGGGCTTCAGGTCATCTGCATTGTTGGGTCTGGTGTCTCTCATCTAGATTCTCTATGGGCTTCAGGTCATCTGCATTGTTGGGTCTGGTGTCTCTCATCTAGATTCTCTATGGGGTTCAGGTCATCTGCATTGTTGGGTCTGGTGTCTCTCATCTAGATTCTCTATGGGCTTCAGGTCATCTGCATTGTTGGGTCTGTTGTCTCTCATCTAGATTCTCTATGGGCTTCAGGTCATCTGCATTGTTGGGTCTGGTGTCTCTCATCTAGATTCTCTATGGGCTTCAGGTCATCTGCATTGTTGGGTCTGGTGTCTCTCATCTAGATTCTCTATGGGCTTCAGGTCATCTGCATTGTTGGGTCTGGTGTCTCTCATCTAGATTCTCTATGGGCTTCAGGTCATCTGCATTGTTGGGTCTGGTGTCTCTCATCTAGATTCTCTATGGGCTTCAGGTCATCTGCATTGTTGGGTCTGGTGTCTCTCATCTAGATTCTCTATGGGCTTCAGGTCATCTGCATTGTTGGGTCTGGTGTCTCTCATCTAGATTCTCTATGGGCTTCAGGTCATCTGCATTGTTGGGTCTGGTGTCTCTCATCTAGATTCTCTATGGGCTTCAGCTCATCTGCATTGTTGGGTCTGGTGTCTCTCATCTAGATTCTCTATGGGCTTCAGGTCATCTGCATTGTTGGGTCTGGTGTCTCTCATCTAGATTCTCTATGGGCTTCAGGTCATCTGCATTGTTGGGTCTGGTGTCTCTCATCTAGGTTCTCTATTCTCTATGGGCTTCAGGTCATCTGTATTGTTGGGTCTGGTGTCTCTCATCTAGTTGGGTCTGGTGTCTCTCATTCTCTATGATTCTCTATGGGCTTCAGGTCATCTGCATTGTTGGGTCTGGTGTCTCTCATCTAGATTCTCTATGGGCTTCAGGTCATCTGCATTGTTGGGTCTGGTGTCTCTCATCTAGATTCTCTATGGGCTTCAGGTCATCTGCATTGTTGGGTCTGGTGTCTCTCATCTAGATTCTCTATGGGCTTCAGGTCATCTGCATTGTTGGGTCTGGTGTCTCTCATCTCTATGGGCTTCTCTATGGGCTTCAGGTCTGCATTGTTGGGTCTGGTGTCTCTCATCTAGTTGGGTCTGGTGTCTCTCATTCTCTATGGGCTTCAGGTCTCTATGGGCTGGTGTCTCTCATCTAGTTGGTCTGTGTCTCTCATCTAGATTCTCTATGGGCTTCAGGTCATCTGCATTGTTGGGTCTGGTGTCTCTCATCTAGATTCTCTATGGGCTTCAGGTCATCTGCATTGTTGGGTCTGGTGTCTCTCATCTAGATTCTCTATGGGCTTCAGGTCATCTGCATTGTTGGGTCTGGTGTCTCTCATCTAGATTCTCTATGGGCTTCAGGTCATCTGTATTGTTGGGTCTGGTGTTGGGTCTGGTGTCTCATCTAGATTTCTATGGGCTTCTCTAGGTCAGGTCTGCATTGTTGTTGGGTCTGGTGTCTCTCATCTAGATTCTCTATGGGCTTCAGGTCATCTGGCATTGTTGGGTCTGGTGTCTCTCAATCTAGATTCTCTATGGGCTTCAGGTCATCTTTCATTGTTGGGTCTGGTGTCTCTCATCTAGAGCATGGGCTTCAGGTCATCTGCATTGTTGGGTCTGGTTCTCTCATCTAGCAGAAGGAAGCATTCTCTATGGGCTTCAGTCATCTGCTATTGTTGGGTCTGGTGTCTCTCATCTAGATTCTCTATGGGCTTCAGGTCATCTGCATTGTTGGGTCTGGTGTCTCTCATGTTCCTTGTGGTCAGGTTTGCATTGTTTGCAATCAAGATCACAATGGTCTTCTTTTGTGTACCTCTAGTTAATTGTCCTGCTGGATGCAGTGTTTCCCCATTATTGTGTTTTCAAAGAACTAGAGATACCCAATTTATACTGTATGGATGGTCATTTATTGAAACTCAAATGTAAATATTCTAATATTTTGAGATATTAGTTTTTGACTTTCATTACCTGTAAGCTCTAATCATCAAAACTAAAAAAAAAAAACATTTGAAGTGTTTTACTTTACATGTAATGAATCTAAAATATATGAAAGTTTCACTTTTTGAAATAAATTACAAGAAAAAATGAACTTTTTCACCATATTAATTTTTTTTGAATATGTGAAACTTTCTTTAATGCCTGAGTTTCAATAGACGTGCAGTTTAGGTTTAAAGACAGGTTGTTGCTATATACGTATATATATATATACGTACATATACATTAAAAAATATTGAAATATATAGTATTCCAATTAAAAAAATATTGAAATATATAGTATTCCAATTAAAAATATTGAAATATATAGTATATACAGAATGTTTATTTATTTTATTTTTACATATTAACTTTTATTCAACAAGGACATATATAATTGATCAAAAGTGACAAATATTTTGTAAATGTCTAATTGAAATAAACATTATTCATTAAAGAATCCAAAAATAAAAATAATATGGTTTAAAGTTCAGTTAAATATGTATCTTATATAGAGTGGTGGCCAAAATTATTAGAACGCTAGTATTTTCACCAGCTATCAGTTTATCAGAAATATCAGTTTACATTTCCAAACATTCATTTTGCCATTAATTGTAATAACCAGTGAGATTATTGTTTGCTCCACACAGAGATCTGATCATCATCATCAGTCTGTCTGGAATGACATGAAGAAACAGAACAAACCGAGACAGACTAAATCCAGAAGAACTGTGGCAACGTCTCCAAGATGCTTCAAGAAACCTCTCTGCAAAGCTACAGTACTGTTAAAAGTTATAGGCACTTGTGTAAAAATACTGTAAAATGAGGATGCTGTCAAATATGACGTCATAAATAGATTTTCTTTATCAATTAACCTCTATGAACTAAATTAAATCAACATTTGGTGTGACCATCCTTTGCATTTAATGCAGCTTTTTGCCCTCGGTGCACTTGTGATAGTTTTTCAGGGAGTTTTGCAGGTAGGTTTCTTATTACAATGAATGGCAAAGTGTTAGGAATGTTTGGAAATGCAAACTGATACTGAGCAAAAGATAGAAATAACTGACTTAAAACCATTTTTAGCTGCTGAACATACTAGTGATTAATCATTTTGGCCAGTGTGTGTGTGTGTGTGTGTGTGTGTGTGTGTGTGTATATGTGTGTTGTGTACTGAAATTAATTAAAGAGACCTAAGGAAAAATATGATGAATGTTATGATGAAGAAGACCATGGACATCATTAGGAGCACAAACTATCCAAATGATAGGTTGTCAATCTCTCTCTTATTTTTTTTTTTTTTACAGTTGCATAAAAAGCACACGGTCTTAAAATTTCTATGAATTCCTCAAATGCCTTCTGAATCAATACTCACACTGTCCACTAGCTTGGTGAATGGGCTGGAAGAGTTCCAGCTGCACCATTTCTTATGGAGTTGAGGAAGAGGAGGAAGGAGATCCTGGAAGGTCCGGACACTCCATGCTCGTGGTCGTGTGCTGTTGGTCGATCCGGCCTGGCTGCTCGGTGTCACAGAAGGCAGCGCTGGGTCTGGAGTCGGCCAGTCGAAGGGACGGCTGGGTCCCGTGTCACTGTGCCTCAGGAAACGCTCTCGTTGCTATAAAAGACAGAACAGAACTCATTTAGGAGAAGCAGATCCTGTACAACTGACAAACACTAAAAAAACCTCTGTCGTTCACCATTCCTGAACAGTGGAATGATCTTCCCACCAGAACCAGAACGCCGGATTCCTGACAATTTCCAGGCGACGGATGAAAAACTCATAATGACTGCATCCAACAAACAAACAAAACCAACAACAACAACAGGTTTGCTTTCTCTTTCTTTAATCCCTCTTTAATGTCTAGCTTGTTCTAATCTGAACAATGTCTGAAACTGTATTATAAACACTTCCTGTTTTTATTTACCTCTTTATGATGAATTGTTTGTTGTATTCCTCAATTATAAGTCACTTTGGATAAGTGTCTGCTAAATGAATAAATCTAAATGTATATAAATGTTTTTTTTTGTTTGGCAAGGATGCATTCGACGAAGATTTACATTTCAAATAAATGCTATTAATCTTGCTATCTTAGTTTAAAAAAAACATGTCAAGAAATTGGTGAGGACTATAAAATATAGTTTGATAAATTTCAGACAAATTAGACAATGTCTACCTACTGATATAGCTAAGATCTTTATGCATGCTACAATTTTTTCTCATCTGTCATATTGTCTTACATGTTGGGGTCAAGCAGGAGAAACTGTTATTAAACCTTTAAAATCTCTTTACAAACAGACTCTAAAAGCTTTGGACAAAAAGTCTAACCAATACCATCATTGTAGGGTTTTGGAGAAATACAATTTTCTGAGCTTTGACAATTTTAGACTTTTTTTTTTATTTATGTATGGTTTACAAAATTTTAAATGGCTTAGCCCCTTCCATACTTCGTGGTTTTGTGCACTTTCGTTCTACGGTCTCTGTAAGATTTACTAGATCATCATCCACTAGTGACGGTGTTATTCCCTTTCGACATTCTGCTTTTGGATTATGGTCTTTCTCAGTGAAAGCTATTACATGTTGGAACACTCTATCGGAAGACATAAGGATGTGCACATCTATTGACATTTTTAAATTGAAACTAAAATCTTATTTAAAATCAACTCAACTCTGTAAACACTGACATGGTCATGGAGTGGCTCTGATATAATATGTCTAAGTATTATTGTATTGTATGTTTTTGTGTTTTACTGTGATTGCGATTACCTGCCAAGGGACTGCGGATGGAAACTAGCCATTGGCTAAATTCGGTACAATGCATGAAATGGAAACATTTATGTTAAAATTGTGCTTGGTCCCTTTTCAAATAAATTGTAATTAAATAAAACAAAATTAATGGCTGTTGAGAATTCCATTTTGCCAACACGAAATAAATTACTAAAACAAAAATCAATAAAATAGAACTTAAGTTGTAACAATATTACTGATTTTACTGTATTTCTTTATCAAATTGTTATAACAAGAAAAAACAAACAAACATAAAATACAACAAAAAGGAAATCTCAAAACAAAAAGGGGGGATATTCCAAATATTTGAGAAAACAGGAATCATTAACATTGCACAACATAATCTATAATACCACAGTTATTAGCTTGATAATACAATTAATTAAGCAGGAAAGCGGCTTATAAAGTTCCCCTCCGGACTCATTCAGAAACTAAATCATTTGAGCTTCACAAATGGCCAAACACTGCTCAAAGGTGCCAGAAATTAAATGTTCAACTTGCATCAGTGTAAAACTAATGGACGTGAGAATGTGGCTTGGATTTCAAGCTTTCAGTGCAGCTTGAACCTGCTGAAGTCAGGGAAGCTATATTCAGAGAGACCAGCTGCTGCTGTTTCAGACGCTGCGGCAGAGAGACTGGGGTCCACGGCAGGCAAAGACCTCCAAATGTGTCAGTCAGCTGTTGCGTGTGGGTGAGTATCAGAAGGGCTTTTCTCATCAGTAGGAGTTTGACAGTCCTCACACATGATCTCCATGTCTAGACGAGTATTATGCCGGATTTAATCTTGAGCTGTTCTGGCACGGTTTCATATTTTTAACCAAAACAATACCAAATTGTCCGGTTGTGGGGTGAAGGCAAAAACAAAAAATGATAAAGAAACTGCCGTGCCAAACAGCTAGCAGGAACGCAGCCGGACACCAGAGATGCAGGCTCAAACCTCCTCGGATGGCACAGCTTGGCAGATTTTCATCCCGCATTTCAGAGCCAAAGCAGCATGGACCACACACTTGCACAGAAGCACACAGAGCTGAGCTGGGAAATTGGCTACAGGCAGATAGCATTCATTAGTCAGAGCTATTAGCGGGCCGGCTGCCAGAGTCTCCGCGTCCCAGCAGCCTTCTCTGCCCCTCATCCAGAACATCACCACACACCATGAAGCTTGGCCTCCATCAGCGCACTACACTGCCCCAGCTATTCAAGCTGCATCCTCAAGAACACTTCAAAATACTAAGCAAAAGTAAACAGAGCATCTCTTATAGTACCAGGAGAGCAATACAAGCACCATATTTATATAAATAATAACATTTAAAGATAGCAGAGTGACCCTCACGTATTGAACACATTGCATTAGACAACAAACTATCAAACCAGGTGGCATCTGAAAAAATAAAATTATCTGGATTCAATGCATTTATTCAAAACTAACTTCACTTTAAATCACTTAATCGTACTTTATTTAGTGATTTCAGTGGATGTGTGAAATCAGTTTCCCTCACCGTTCCTACTGGAGAAACTTTGATAAACCTTTTTTTTTGCACATCAGGACAAAATCATTTGTCATCACTGGTTACTGTATTACATAAAAAAAATTAAACATGTAAATAGAGAAATTATAAATAAACAAATAAAAGACATACATAAAATAAGAAATGTGAACAACATAGGAACTTACAAATGTAATACAAATATAAAAATAATGTTAAAAAAGGCTTTAATCCATTTTTTTATATCTAATGTTTTATACCTTAACCTGTTAACTGTCGGTTCCACTTTTTGAGTATAGGCCTGAAAATGACATTTCCAACTAAAATTGTTATAAATTTTGAATGCTTAAGAGACTTAAGATTGGTCTCTTTTTAAAGACGACACTTGGCAGATTATTGTAGAGGTGAAAAAAGTTACAAAAATTATATTACAAAAAAGTTATGGAAGTGTAAGTTTATGAAAATATAAAATGTAAAAATTTAAATATTTATATTTTATATAAAATATATATTTTACAAAACATGTTTTACTCTAAAACTGCTAGAAAAATCTGAAGAAGTTGTGTTCCAAATTTGAGGTTGATATCTCAAAAAATGAGCCTTCAGTGAAATTTAGTTTGGGCAGTACCAAGCTTCTCCACTAGATGACCATCAAACCCCATTAGTAACCATATAAGGGCGGCTCCATTTCCATATATGGTTTGAGTGATCTGAAACATGTTTTTCCATACTTTTCTCAATATTTATGACGTAGACATCACATTCAGAAGTATTAAGGGTAGTATGGCAGTATTTGATTTCAATTCAACCTCTAAAAAACACATAAAGACATGCAACAAGAACCCTGGACGTGCGTTATAGTTCACGCGGCATCAAAAATTGAGAACTATTGTGTTTTTTTATATTCAAAACACTTTTAGACCTTTTTTTCTCAAAAATAGAATGGATGTTATATTTCGAACACTTGACATGAACATGAATGGAGATTTTTCATGATTTTATATATGTATCATTATTTCAAAGTAAAGGTCAGAACTTGCTCTCTGATTCTGATGAGTACTCTTCTAACAAATTAATAAATTATAGTTGCTCTGTAAAATATTTCAAAAATCAGTCACCAAATATGAAAACTAGAGTCTTTAAGCTTTCAAACGGTATATAGTTTGTCAAGATTGCTTTAGACTAAGATATTACTGTTTAAAACATGTAATGGCAAGTGGGCCCACCGGTGAAAGATTCTGCGTCAAACGTGAGCTTGTTTTTTTTCAATATTTCGTGGCTTAATGAGAACAAATATTACATAAGTACATTCAAAATACTTTGTTTTTGTATAATAGATTCCTGAAGGATCATGTGACACTGAAGACTGGAGTTATGTTTTTAACAATGTTAATAATATTTCACAATAGTATTGTTTTTAACCCAA
>JAPDDN010000150.1:32500-53085 GCA_027422405.1 Ptychobarbus kaznakovi
TGCTATCCAAACTTAACAGATCCCATCAAATTAAAATCATACATCACATTTGGAGCAGGTTCTTGATTTGTTATCAAACTTCCTGTTTCAACAGGAAATAAGATCTTGTGACTGTCAAGAACACTGAGGTGCCTCGGCAGACTTTCATGGGGGATTTAAGATGACTTAAAATGATATAAATAAGACAAAACAAGATTTCAAATTAGCTGAATAACTCAATCTAACTAAAAATCTACAATTTTAGATGTACCCCCCCTCAACAACGCTGTGTCTACTTTGAAGAACCATTTTTCTCAGAGTCTTGGAACACCTGGATATACTGTATGAGGTAACCTAATCTGAAAAACTTGATTACTAGACCTGGACATGTTACGTAAATTAATAAACTGTTAAAACACCATGGGCATTTTTATAATGAGCAAACATTTGAATAGTTATGCCAATGTGTAAAACATTTTTAATTGGGTAAAAATTAAGTGTCAACTATCAACTATCGTGGGAGCGGTCTGTGCAGAACTACGTCATTCTGACAGGAATCTCAGAACAGCCTGATTTGAGAAAGGGGATTTTAAAATAGGGATTTAAAAAAAAAAACACTGGGTAGATTTTTAGCATTATAGGATGGATGTGTACACACACTTCCAACACACATTTATGTTCAAACAACTTGTAAAGTGAATTTTGCATCCAATGACCCCTTTAAAAGATAGCATGTTAGCAAAGGAAAGACAAAGATTACATTTCTGCACCACTATCCCGGACGAGCCCCCAATTTCTGTTACGACCGCTAGGGATCAATCGCAACAGATAGGATGAAGAGAGTCTCGATACCAGAAAGAATTAGGATTAACAAGCTTTTATTCCAGATAAGGTAAGGGATTAACATCAGGGGAAGACAAGGCCAAAACAACAAACAAAAGTGACTCTTTATTATGCCTCTATATTTCCTAAATCGAAATTAAAGAAAATGAAATACAATCACAACTTACCTAACTCCCTTTTCCAAAAACAATATAAAAAGATAATTCCGAAAATAAAATGGCGTCTATCCCCCTACGTCCCTTATCACAATAAATTACCATCACTTTACATAAGCTATAGACAATTTATCAGTTAACATTTCACAATCAGAATTGATAGTCGTAGTTAATTTGGCGCGGACCAAATATAAGCAACTCTGTCAACAGGAAAGATGATATTGACAGAGCAGAATACTAGTCAGAAGAACGTACAAACGAACGGCACGAAATGAGCGACGAGAAGTACAATGGCACAAAAGGCCTCGATCAACGTTTAGGGCAGTCCTTTATCCGAGTCAGGCAAGGATGAGAACCAATCACCACCTCCATCAGATTAACTCCAAGCACCACCTTCCTGGAAACAAATGTAATCCTACACAGAGAGAGAGAGAAAACACCAGAGGGCAGCATAGAAACAACAGACAAATGACTGAAGGTCATAACAAATGTATATTAAGATAAACAAGCTCAAAGAAAATGACTATTCATGTAATAGCAGTGGAGACTGTTCAAGATAATTCTTCCCAGAACCAGCACTCCGGGGGTTAGTGCTACGCTCCTAAAACATCTTAATAGGCTGTGGTAGTTCTAGCATCGAAAGTTCAAGAGGATGGCACGAGTTCAACAAACCAACGGGAAAGTCTTTGGCGCTGCTCTGCTTCATTCGATGCAACATTAAACATAGGTAAACAATTTTGGCAGTCATAGCTGGTCTGATGGTAATACACTAGATGCTAGAAACCTACGTAAAGCATTGCCCTAATTTGATCGTTTCAGAGCAATAACAACAGACAGCTGTGAAAGAAACCCAGCGAGCAACAAAACTAAATGTTCTGTTCAGAAAATTAGCTTCGGTCTGCCTCTCCCAAACTGAACTATTCAACCCTTTCTCCTTCAACGGGTATCAAAGCTGGATATGCTGGCTGCTTTGCTAACCCCAGGGAGGTATTCCTTCAGACATGCTGTTCGTAATATCTCACAGGTGTGCAGGATCAGGGGACCTCGGTATAATTGGAGGCAGATGGAAATCGGGGCTAGACCACTCCAAACCAGACCTTGGCAGAGGCCTTTTTGTTTATTGGGCTTCCTGTTGGCACTGGTTCTGGACTGTGGGAGGGAATAAAAGAACTGCAAGACCTCAACAACACCAGACAGGTAACAAGCCTAGCCCCAAGTGACGGCATTATGCGGGACAAAAAGTGAAATTAAAGTCTAGATGAATTTGAGTCGGTTTACTTTCTAAAGATAAGATACATTCCAAGTCTTATTGTCACGATTTATTAGTCAACAAGAAATGCTTGATAATCTTTCATCAAAATGGTAAAACACGCACTGCCTCTGAAATGACTTTCAATGAAATCCTTTTCAACTGACATCGCCAGGGAAGGAAAATATGACCTAATTAGGCACAGCTGTAGATTTTAAAATCTTGCCTTAATGCAGCATTTTAATGTTGGTTAATATAATAAAGGCAATGATTTTATAATTCTGGTTCTTAATAAACTTTATTTGGTGTGTTCATTTTAAGGCCCTATATGTTTCAATCCCATGGATATGGGATCTCAATGCAGCTCCATGTCCAAATTGTTGAATTCTATCCATTTTACCACTGGTCGAAAACCAAATGTGAGTAATAATAAAGGCTGTAATAATTGTAATAAAACAAGGATTTTAGAAGGATTTTAAAGAAAATTGAGAAAGCATCACTTATTGATGAATTTGCCCTTCAGAAACCAAATTGTGGTTCCCAGAAATTAGAGGGTCAAATAAACATCAAAGTAGGGCTGGGCGATAAATCGATTTTATCGATTAACTCGAATGTGTAGCTTACGTCGACTTGTTTGAATGAAAATCGGTTTTCTTTTTAACATCCGCCGATGCTCGCCTCTGGGCTCCCGTGGTTCTGAATGGGCTCAGCCCTCCCAACCATGTGCGTTTGCCATATTAGCAGACCTAAGCTTGGCCACACCACTCACAACTGCAGTTTTTGTCCCCTTTTTTCTTGACAAGAAATGCATTTATTAAGACACGGACCAACCGTATCTCTTTATGACCACATCAAACGGGATACTTTTCAGACGCGCACTTCAACTTCGCTTCAGCGCCAGGCGCGAGTCAAACGAGCGTGGAAAGGAACATGTGCCAAATGAGCTTCAGTAGAATGACAGTGAACTGCGTGCGGTCTGATGAGATGTTGTATGGCTATATGTCAGTAAAACAAACTTTCCTGGACTGACAGCTGTTTTACCGTGCTCACGGCGCACACTCTTCAACTTTACACGAATATAAAGGCGCACGCTCTATATCGCTCCATCATAAATAATGCGCACAAGAAACTATGAGCATACAACGTAGTTCTTTCGTCAGTTAAGTCATTAAAATAACCAAAAAGGTGATTAGTGCATTCATGCATAGCATCACATTAAAGAACGTCTCTCAAATGCATCATGTACTAAAATATTGTGCAATTCGAGATCACAATATAAGGCTCAAGCTTTTTATTTTTTTTTTTTTTATTTAATGCACAAGTAAATATGAACGCAGTGTTCTTATAATAGAAAACATACACTTTGTTTGTGAAGTACAAATGAAAATGAAACCATTTAAATGCATAAAATAAAATTTTACATTCTGGCATTTAAGTTCAATGTAAACAAAACAAAACAAAATTTAACAAAATGTAAAATTTTACATTCTGGAATTTAGCATAGTTGACTTCCATCCTTTTTTTAAAATATATATTTTATTTTTTATCTGCATGTCTCATCAATAAGTATGCAATGACGGAGAACAAGCTTTTGGGGGTTTTGAGAACCAGAACCAAGCTGACTGAGCAATAAAGCTATATTGAGCCCCTTTATTAAAATACCTGGAGGTGGGGAATAATACACAAGTTGTCATATTATCTCAGCATTGCTTGATCTAATTCACAAATATCTCAGTTACAATTTAGTATAAATTAATTTTATTCAGTTGTATTTTAGGCACTATAACAGTCCAATACTTGAACAATGAACAAGACCACGACAGCACAAGCACACCCACCAAAAAACAACCTACAGTCACTGATATTTAATTCTGTTGAATGTTTTGTTTGCACTTTATCTACTGAATAGCAAAAAGGGTCACATAGTTTAATGTTTTATGTTGTTACATTTTCACTGCTTACAATAGCAGGGCCTGCCATCTTGTCTCTTGGCTTGTTGTTTCTGATTGCACTTTAACTCCAAGAGGGAAATCCAGATCACATCCCAGAAGAGAAATCAAAACAAAATAAAGGTAACATTTTCTTCAACAATTTCTGTGTCATCTGCAGATTGATTTTAAATATGGGGGGGTCGTTTTAAATCGTAAATCTGATTTTTTTTTGTGAAAAAATCTGGGATATTTTTTTAGGCCATATCGCTCAGCCCTACATCGAAGTAAACCTTATTATTTTCACCCTCATGTCAATTGATTGCAAACACTTTCATATCTGGATTGATTCAGATATGTACCACTTTTCACAATCTTATCCATTAAAATCAAGTCACTGCATATTTTTCACATTTAATATTTAGAAATCTTTGTTGCATTATATTCCAATAGTGACAGTGGTTGCATGGCTGTATTACAGAAGATGTATTACAGATATTATCATTTCCTTTTAGAATTTGGTTGATATTTAACAAACCTTTCTGTTGGTATCTTCATCTTAAGGCCCTATACGTTTCATTTCCAGGTATTTGGGGATTTCAGTGAGGCCCTATGAGTAAACTGTTAAATTGTACACATTTTCAGTGGTCAAAAACCAAATGTGGGTCAGCTTTTTTCTCTTAAAGAGGAACGACTGAAAAACAAATCAATGTTGAAACTAGAAATGTATCTTCTTTCCTTCTATCAAAACAACTGGATAGATCAAACCTGCCCTGCCCGAGTGCCATACATATTATTTTTCCAAAGTCTGTGTCCCTGTAACTTATGAAGTATTCAAGTTATCGCAGTATGATTTTATAATTCGGGTTCTTAATAAACTTTTTATTTGGTGTGTTTATTTTAAGGCCCTATATGATTAAATTTCAATATTTCAACTCCATGTCCTAAATTGTTGAATTCTACCCATTTTACCATTGGTGAAAATCAAATGTGAGTAATACTTATTGTATTTAAAGAAAACATGTTCATCCATGACTTATATATTATTATAAGTGTTCCTGTGGCTCAGTGGTTAGAGCATTGCGTTAGCAGCGCAAAGGTTGTGGGTTCGATTCCCAGGAAACACACATACTGACAAAAAATGTATAGCCTGAATGCACTGTAAGTCGCTTTGGATAAAAGCGTCTGCTAAATGCATAAATGTAAATGTAAAATTATAATCATTATTTATGTTTGTCTTTCATCAAAAAAGATGCCACATAATCAGTCAGCTATGTATTTGTGCCCCAACCCACTTCAAAAAAAACATTCTTGTTGGAGGACAAAGCGAGATCAGTGCAAAACCAATCTTTAATGGACAAGGCCACTGTAAATAATGTCAGCTTTACAAGGTCAAAGCAAGTTTCATCTTCATACTGCCTCGTTTCTTCTGCGTACACTCCTTGATTCTCACCTCATGTTTCTCTCCATTCAGGCCGTTTATCAAACTCAGCTAACAGAGATCTGTTGGTCGAAGCCTCGTGCGGTCCAGAGTTTACCTCAGGTTCATGTGCTACTACACTAATAATTGCATGCCTGACATTTGATCCGGTCAAATGCCACTCACTGCTGAGGTGTAAAATAAGCCGATTTCAGGTTAGCAGAACAGGAAAGTTGAGCAATGCACATGAATATGAGAGACAGAGAGCAAACTAAAATGGAACAAGAGGTGAAAAGGGTTCAAGACAAGCATGTAGCATTATTCCAAGCAGAAATAAGAGAAAAAAGAAATTGGTTAAGGTCCATGTTTCAATGAAATGTGCTAAAGATGTTCCTGATTCAACCAAACCACCCTTTAGCCCTTTATACTTCCAAAAGACAACAACAACAAACTTTGGCAGTGATTTGCGAGATTTTTGTAAGTACCGCCTTCTCTCTCCAAACAAATAGAATTGGGTCATTACCGTGGCTCCGCCATAATACAGGACTATCTGCTGGTTAGGGCAGTGCACCATGCATGGTAGACTTCACATGAATGGTGTCCAAAGTACCACAGTGTGGAATAGGAAATGGGACATTCTTACAATGCCAAACATCCCAGCTCTGTTACATCATCGTCCCGCACTGACATGGCGTAGTTAGTAAAGTTGTCTTTTCTCTCACAGGGGACACTGGAAGGCTTCGCTGTTTGGTAAGATAGCATTTTAATTAAACTAGGGTAATAAGTAGGATGCATTTACATAAGGTCCCGCTGGTTATCGCGCCCTAGTTGTGCTACATCAAAAGAGAGCTGACGACCCCCTTCCTCCTCTGAAAATCACTCACACAATACACACTTAAATGACAGATCATTGTGTGTGTGCAGGGGCGTCGCTAGTGGGGGGGAAAGGGTGACAGAGTGCATAGGGCCCAGAGGTCTGGGGGGCCCGCGATCGTCTACTGGCCATCGGGAGCACCGGGACATTCCATTCAAATAGTGGGCCGAACGCCAAAACAAAGGAGACCTCCCCGATATTAGGCGCTGTTTTTAAATTACAGCGCATGTCAAACCGCATAAAGCAAATACTCCAAAAGCACGAAGCAGCGCTCCCCGATGCATCCGCCAGCCGCGCGTCAAAGAGTGGGATCAGTCTCCCGCACAGCGCCGCGCTTCTGCCACGATAAGAGATAAACAACGCAAGTCGCTTGATCATTCAGATGTGACACTGAACTGTTATACAGTCGTGTGATATGAGAAAGGTTAGTGATGCTGGCTGAAAACAGCCACGACAATGAGGTATATTAGGAAACACTAATAAGCTTGTCAATTCAGCCCCATAGTAATTTAATTTGAAGTTATTAACACTGTATAAATAGCATATGTGTTGGCAGAAATGTATTTATTATGTTACTGTTATTAAATATTGGGGAAAATGCTATTTTAATTTCATAGAAGCTGTTTTGTAGTTTCTTCATGTTTAGTTTTTTTTACTACAAATTGTATAGTTTATTAGCCTATTAGTCTACTTATTTTAAAATCCATATTGTGACCACCATCCTATTAGTCAGTTAAACTCTGGATACTTCTTTCTTTTTAGATGTTCAGTTCTAATTCATTTTAATTGAAGTAAAATGTTAATTTGCCTGATTAAAGATAAATATCTTATAAATATGTTTTATATAAATTAGGTGCTTCTTATTTACAAATAATAAAGTTCTTAAAGGGATATTCACCCCCAAAAATGATCATGATTTACTCAACATCATGTCATTCCAAACCTGTATGAATGTCTTCTTCTGTGGAACATAGAATATTTTTGTCCATACAGTAGAAATCAAGGGTAACCAAAAAGGTTTAGTAACATTCTACACAATTGTATTTTGTGTTCAACAGAAGAAAGTCATTTGGAACGACATGATGGTGAGGAAAAGATGTCAGAATTAATAAGCAGTAATTGTCTAGCTCAAAATCAATGCTTTACTGTCAAGTGCTTTTCTATGTGACAAAAATGCATTATTCATGTTGTAGCATTTGTCATGAATTCAGTAATATCTATTGTTTCTGTCCTGTGTTATTTATTAATTGATTTACTCCAATTGAAGGCCCTATGACCCATCACCTCAAACGATTGCAACTGTTTTTCATAGATAGTGAATTGTACTGAATCTAGTTACATCCACATACCCAAAATTTGAAGATACCTACGACTAGGAGGGAAGTAGCCCCCCCCCCCCAAACCAAATTAAATCACGTCCAAGTCTGAAACACCAGCTTTTTATTTTTCAGTTAATTCCCAAAAGATAAAAAGTATCCCTCAACATTTGTATTTTCTGATTATAACAACCTATTTCACACAAAAAAATACATCACATTGGAATTTTTTTTTTTTAAATTAAATAAATTAAACTCAAACTCAAGAAAACCTGTAATGTCATCCTTTTACTTGCCACTTACCTTACTTTAGTATTATTTGACCTATCAATTGCCATTTTGAATAGCACAGCATGACTTAGTTAAGAGAATATGAAACACAAAGGTAACAATGGAAAAAGAATATGGCAAGGGTCCAGTCCACAAGAAATGAGGGCGCATAAACCCCGTGGGCAGATTCTAGAAACACTATAAAGAGGCAGGTATACAATGATACTATGTGTTATATGCAGCCAACACACACACACACACACACACACACACACACACACACACACACACACACACACACACACACACACACACACACACACACACACACACACACACACACACACACACACACACACACACACACACACACACACACACACACACACACACACACACACACACACACACACACCACACACACACACACACACACACACACACACACACACACACACACACACACACACACACACACAGGGGGCTTTCCCATGTATTATACTTGCAGACAGATCTAATGTTACTGATCACAGTTTACTACAGTAAATGCATAACAGTGCAAAGCAATACAAGCACAATGCATGCATGCAATTTTGTGCAAACATTTTTCTTTTCATTGTCATTAACAGTACAAATATATATTATATATTTCCTTTAAATTCCTTCATTTATTAGTATCCTTTTATTTTTCTGTTTCGTTTTATTCTATTTGAATTACAGCATATTCCTTCTGTTGGTGCAACAGCAACTCTTGAAGTGAAAAACAAGCCTCCTGCACTTTTAACATCAACAAACTGTAGCTGACTCACTGAATGAGAGCGAGTAAAACTGTGCCAGATAAACTCACAGCTGTTGTGAGGACTGCAATGTGAAAAACACCACACGGAAACTTCCTCTTGTGTTTGATAGGTTACACACATCTGTTCACAAACTCTGTTCTTACAATAATTCATTCTCTGCTTGTCTCACCAACATTATCTGTACGTAAAGGCTTTGAACAGAAAAATTTGACTCATTATGAAATGTGAGAAGTTAAACGGACAGTTCATATATAGTTCTTTTCCGGGTCTCTTTTGTACTGTACTGTACCGTGCAGTGTTTTCACAACAGAGCTTTCAGCGATAACATGAGCTGACAATATGACTACTGAAATTGTGCTAGCAGAGAGCTTAAGCCCCTTTTGCCACACACACACTCAAATGCACAAACACCCTCGTGAGTCCCCCATAAACATGCTATGGGCCCCTGTAAGGGGGCTGGAAGAGGAGCACGGCTATTTATTGGTTGTGAAAAGTGAGACTGTTCCAGGCACTATCGAGCCCAGAGAGCCCGTGATGATGTGTTACAACCGGTTACATCAGGCATAGCTTGCCACTGGACACTGAGGCCGGCAGGACTGGAATATGACAATATTTCACAATAATGTTTTGATGAAAAGAGCAGTGGTAGCTGCTGCACTTCACACAGAAACAGATTGTCTTCAAACACAGAGAAATGTACTAATTAATAACGTAAATGAATGAGCACTAATAATCAATAAAAACCACTTGCATATAATTACATTTTAAAATGAAAAAGCATTACATATTTTAACTGTTTTTAAATGTTTAAAAATAATATTGGATGATTTTTAATTTGAAAATGTAATTAGTTGATTTAATTTAATACATTTTTATTTGTATCATTTATTCTAGGCTTTTTTTCTGGAAGGTACAATCTTATCAAGCATAAACCCTGATTTAATCACTTGTTTTACCTAAATGGTTTTGGTATTTAACAGTGTAGTTTTCCAGATTTTCCAGAGCAACCCTGAAAATATTTATAATACTTGTTCACAACTAGACCATAGCTGTCACTGGAGTACTTCTACTATATTTCTTGTGCTTACTCTCCACAAATCATTCAAAACGGTCACTCTGAAATGTCCAAGTTCACACAGAATGTACTCTGCTGGCCAGGAAATGCACATTAGTGGTTTGCTTCCATGAAAACTGTTCCGAGTGGCTTTCTCCATTCTCTTTCGGCGGGGTGAAAATGGCAGAATTGAGTGGGTGTGATACATTATTGGTGGGGTGAGGTTGAATAATTGAGAGAAATCACTCACAGAGCTGCAAGTGCTCTGCATAGATATGTGAACACAAATGTGACCCTGGACCACAAAACCAGTCATAAGTGTCACATTTTCTAAATTGAGATTTATACATTGTTTGAAAGCTGATTCAATAAGATTTCCATTGATGTATGGTTTGTTAGGATCAGACTATATTTGGCTGAGATACAACTATTTGAAAATCTGGAATCTGAGTGTGCAAAAAAATCACCTTTAAAGTTGTCCAAAGGAAGTTCTTAGCAATGCATAATACCAATCAAAAATTAAGTTTTTATATATTTACGGTAGGAAATGTACAAAATATCTTCATGAAACATGATCTTTACTTAATATCCTAATGATTTTTTGGCAAAAAAGACAAATCTATCATTTTGACCCATACAATGTATTTTTGGCTATTGCAACAAATATACCCCAGCGACTTAAGACTGCTTTTGTGCTCCAGGGTCACAAATAGATGCATGCACGCAGAAATGTTCTGATCTATGCAGTGAACAAACCCATGAAAAGTATCTAAACCTATCTTACATCTTTTTTCTTCATCTGATTGTGAGGGCCATGCAGCAAATTCCTAACTTGATTTGCACAGTTCTGAAAATCAACTTAATTCAAGAGGACAAAGGGAGTATTTAGAGGGGCCAGATAACTGCAGAGCCGCTGAGGAGCACACACTCAGTAACTGAAGCTATGCACATCAACAATGCAACAAAGCCTTTGTTAGCGGCTCAGGATTCTCAGAATTATGAATTATGGAGGAAGGGAATTATGACTGAATCTGACAGGTCGTCACCTCAGAAATAGCCCCTGACCTTATGTGACACAGTCAAAATGATGCTGGCCTTTCCCACAAAAACAAATAAATAAGACCAGTATGGAACTAGTAACATTATATACGGACTTGTTGGCACTGACTTTCATTGTATGTAGAAAAAAAAACACTGAGGAAAAAAATATTTTGTGTGCCACAGAAGAAATAACTGCATACATTTTTTTTTTTTTTAAATGAGGGAAAATTACTCTATGCACCATCAACATTTAAGATCAAAATTGTTTCATAATATCTCTATTTATCGTTTTATGGAACATCACTCTGCTTTACAAGAATCAATAGCTCATATCCATGCCTGGGAAGGGAATAAGTATTGGTGAAAGCCAGCATGTGGAAATGACCACAGACTAGAGCAATGTGTTTAATTGCACGAGTGGAGCATGTTTTCCACAGGAATCTGCCAATCACCTCGAAAACACACTAAGCTTTTCCTTAACAACATATTTCCCAAACTCTCCGTTTCCTAGCATGTGAACACTGTACAGCCTCTGTGAAGAGAACCGATAGCATCTGAAAGAGGGTACAGTGAAGGGAATATGAAAGGTCCTGTCATTCACTTCTGATCTATGACTGTTCATACACAGGGCTGAGAAACAAAGCGCACGTGTCTATACACTGGATATCTTTCTGTTTCATAAACTAAACTAAAATTAATTTAACAACTCGCTTTTTTCTGAAATAAATAAGTCTATTATGACTAGGAGATGATGTAACAATATATAATGCAACTATGTACTCTGATGCTGGAGTTTTCTCAGTAATATAGCAGACATTTTAGAAAAATACTATTTTATATTTATAAACATTTTGATCATGACTAATATCTTCACATGCTGTAAGCAACCTGTTAAAAGAACTACAATACTTTGCTTGTACCCTGAATGCACATGAACAAATATCATGAACTCTTGAGCTACAAATATCAATGTTTTCTTAGGATTACCCCCAAAAAACTACTTAATACAATTTAAAACATGGGACATTAAATAACTAACTAAATAAATAAATCATGAGGGTCTAAAGGGGTCTGTCAACTGATTTATTTCTTGTCACATGACAAAAATGGCTTCCTATATGTTGAGCACATAACACCGAGTCAAATATTGATCATATTTTGAAGTAAAACTGATTCACTCAGTACTAAGAATGAACTAATCTACTTATGTAAACAGATACTAATGCCAAGATTTCCCACAAGAATTTAGCTCTACAGGTACACCATATACATTTTTGACATTAAGCACTTGAAAGACATTAGAAATATTTTGAAGAATCGAAAACACTGTAAAAGATGTTTAATTAAAAAAAATGTCTATCCTTTATGTTAGTTTGAATTCTTATTTATCGAGTTATTTAGAGAAATACTTGTATTTCAACAGAACCTGTGGCCCGCGCTGAACTGACCCCTCTCAGACCACACAACAAGCTGCTCCATATTTCATCATATTTCATCACAAACCTCCGAATTAAATTCCCTTCAGACCAACAGACGTGACATTTGAACGTTGCTTCAACTATTAACGTGACATGCTCCACATCTACCATATACTGCATACTTCAATCCCTGCAGTAAACCGCAGACAAACAAAAGAGAAAGTGGGCTAATGCCACACACTTGTACTCACTTTTTGGGTGAAGCACCCAGTCACCCAGAGAAGGCAGACTGTCAGGAACACCCCCGTGCTGCTTAAACCGCGAAGCCCCATTTTAGTCGCTTGAGCTCGGCTGCAGACACACGCAGGACTCCTCTCCCTCTCTCCATTCACCTGAGGGAGCGCGGGGGCGCGCACGCAGCGGAGGTCTGGCGGTGCGCGTTCACGACCACTGCACGGATCAACTACACGTCAGTGTGTGTGTGTGTGTGTGTGTGTGTGTGAGAGAGAGAGAGAGAGAGAGAGAGAGAGAGAGAGAGAGAGAGAGAGAGAGAGAGAGAGAGAGAGAGAGAGAGAGAGAGAGAGAGAGAGAGAGAGAGAGAGAGAGAGAGAGAGAGAGAGAGAGAGAGAGAGAGAGAGAGAGAGAGAGAGAGAGAGAGAGAGAGAGAGAGAGAGAGAGAGAGAATGGGAACACTTAATACCATCGCACAATGCTTTAGGGAGTGGAATTACCTTTAATCTATGTCCTAAAATGGAAGATTTTGTTTTCATTTAGGCTACTTTATATTTGTGCGGCCAACTCGGACAGAATTATGTTTCCCCCTTACTCCTCTTTAACAGGCTTTCTATCTATCTATCTATCTATCTAAAACGATGAGAAATTACAAAGATGAGACCAAAAATTAAGGTTAAAGTTATACAGTATTTATTGTTTTAAGTAAATAATAAAACAAATATTTTCCTCATAGCTGTGTAATTAATTATTTTATGTATGTTTAAGAATCCAAAATGAGCAGCACGTGCCAGATCCACCAATCTAAAAAGCTGTTTTCAATAGACAATTGTATTTTTTGTATTTATTCATTTATTTACTTTAAATGAACATGTAAACAAAATCTACCTCTTATATATCTATCTATCTCTGTCATCCATTTTAATACAATCTTAATCTTAAAACGACGAGGAATTATAAAGATGAGACCAAAATGAAGGTTAAAGTTATATTTATTCAGTTTAAAGCAAAGAATGAAATATATCGATCTATCATTTTCAAAACAGAAGAAAAATAACAAAGACAAGACAAATGAATGTTCAAGTTATATTTATTCAGTTTTCCCCCTTGATGAACAAAAATAATAGATGTACCTTGATATGAAACTATAATGTCTTCATTTCATCTGAACGAAAGACTTCATCACAGAAAAGAGTCTCATAGTTACTCATCTGAACACTGGTTTCATCTGAACATCATCTGAACGAAAGACTGATCACAGAAAAGAGTCTCATAGTTACTCATCTGAACACTGGTTTCATCTGAACAGAAGACTTCATCACAGAAAAGAGTCTCATAGTTACTCATCTGAACACTGGTTTCATCTGAACGAAAGACTTCATCACAGAAAAGAGTCTCATAGTTACTCATCTGAACAGAAGGAGACGCTGTGCCAGACAGCGGCAGTGAAGGACAGAGATGAAGACACCCTGAAACAGTCACAGAAGCAGACCGTAAAGGCCTTTCCGTGACCACATGCACTATTGACCATCTCAAGGAGCTGTTTGACTTGAAAAAGTGTGATAATGACATGCACCAGGATAACGAGTGTCTGAGTCCGTTAGACCCCGAAGGCAGATCTGTGAGGAAATCAATATGAATTCCTTGGAAAGTCATCGGATGAGCAGCAGAGAACCACGCGGTGCCGTTTCAGTCAGATCCCCGTCAAAGACGCCGATGGCATAAATCAACACGTCACTACAAAATGATCCTTTAAAATCGTTAGGTCTTTAATTCTGAAACAGGCCACAGTGTGAAGTAGTTTTTGTTAACAGGTAGGTATTTGCCACTTTCACCTGTGTTGTCCATTTCATTTATTGAGAAACGTATAATTACAGATCCTTTTCAGCGGTTAACTACATAAACGCCGGTCACTTTATTTCTTTATTAGCTTGTCTTGCACTAGCAGTGGAAATTTCACACTCTGTCTCTCTCTCTCTAAAAAAAAAGCAATATTTATTTGCCCTGGGTTTATAATCAAAAAGGACTTTTTGCAACTACTTTTGAAAGTGAGCGGGAAAGGTGAGACGCTAAAGTTCCTCAATCAAATGAAATGGGACAGAAGAAGAAATTGAGTTTGATACACACTACTGTTCACAAGTGTGTGCAAGATATTCAAAGAGGTCTCGTATGCTCACCAAGGCTTTGTTTGTATTTGATAAACTACAGTAAAACAGTAATAGTGTCAAATATTATTACAGTTTAAAGAAACTTTGAACAAAAAGAAATAATAGAAATGATAAATAGAATTTGTTGTAACAATGTAAATGACTTTACTGTCACTTTTGATAATTTCCAAAAGACCCCAAACTTTAACAGCAGTTAAAAACGTGTCATTATGTCTCTCAAATGAATCCTGCATTCAAAAAACAAGCATCTTCACTTCAACTTTCTTACAGTTTCCTAAAACGTTCTATAATAACATCTTAATCTTTCAACATTCATTCCCCGAGAAAAAAAACTTGACAGAAAGTACTACTTTCAAATGGCAATGCATACTAATTAATCTGTACAAATAAATTATAAAATATGCAGAAAAAGAAACGGAAAATGAAAAAATCCACTCCAAAAAATCCAAAAGCCCAACCGTTTGTAGAAAAAGTTAAATAGACCAATCTTTTGAAAGTTGGGTTAAAAAAAGATGTTATGAAAATCAAAGAAATTATCATATTTGGGATGCAGCCATGAATTACCATTGTTATGCTTTCTAATCTATTACAAATACATTGAAATGCTAAAGCAATAAAACAACTTGCAGTTTGCGAAAAAAAAACATGGCTTTTACATGTAGCCAGTACTGCTAATACACAGTGGTGTGTTTCGGTTTACATATTCATCATTTTGACCACTATAAAATACTTTTTTATAAAGAAAAACAAAGTTTGAAAGAAAGTTTTAACAAACTGGTGATAACCAGCATCAGTATTTTATTGTATTTTACATATACATGTTTTTTTCTATGGCAGCTTATAGTTTTACATTAGAAAAAGTGTAAATGACCTCCATATTAGAAAAAATAAAACAGTTTTTTTTTTTAAGTACACAGGTGCTGTTATGGTGTGTTTGGAACCTGATAGCGTAACAGAGAAATGCATTTGAGATGAAACCCTGATTATTAGATAAACATAAAGGAGTTGCTGGCAAGTTCATATACACTCACATTCAAGTGTGTGAAAGACGGAGCACATTTGTATTCAATATGCAAACTTTGATCATTTATATACAAACAACTGAACTGACACGGTACATATTCAGCCCTGAATGGTTTCTATATTTAACATTTCCATTTTACGCAATTAAACCGTTATTTTCTGTTGTGTGCGATTTATATCCTGATGGCTGACACTCCTGTTATTTATACACTGGGTCACGTGGAAAGTTGCTTGTCATCTCTTTAGCAAAGAAATGGCCAATGCACAAACTTTTCCCATCTGAACTGTGTCTCCTGATCGGTCATATGAATATTATAAAAGAGAAACTTGGTGTTGCCATGGCAGTGCTTTTCCTCACAGGCAGTGCTGTCCGTCAAACAGAAATCTCATATGTAGTTCCACCCACTCCGGTCACCTTTTTGACATTGGTGTGTCTGCTGGGAGTTCCAGAAGGAGTCCCTAGGTGGCAGTCACGTGCTTGGCCCTTTAGTTGCCCGTTGACTTTACCTTGACAGAGGTCCTCTCTATGTGGAGAAAATATTAAAAAACAGGAAGACATATTTGAAGTGGTTCCTTTCCAACTGTATCGTGACCTGTTATCCTCATCTGTCCTTCTTTAGAAAGGAAGAGATTCAAACGTACTTCATAAATGGACTGAAATGTTAAAACATGAAGATGAGTTCATGAAGAGAGGTGGAAGGGATTGTATAATTGAGATAATAATACAGGACTCAAAAACAAGGAGTCAGTTTAGAGCCAGTTGACAAAACAGGCACTTGCCCACAAATTATGCCTTGCAAAGATTTTTTTTCTTTTATAATATTTTTTATGATATTGTATTTTTTTTTTTTTATGTTATGTTATATTACTTTTTTACTTGCATTTTTTATCATTATGCCTTCTTTCCCTTTTTATTTACAAAAAGAAAATTGTGCATTATAATAAAAATATATATTAATATTATTTCTAGTAAAAAAAAAAATCTAAAAAAACATTGCTAAAATAAAGATGATTCTTTTTGATGGGACCTATAAAAATGTGGCATGGGAAAAAAAAATATTTTTCTGTTGAGTCCTGTAATAAATCATAATTTTAAAGACAATCACGCAGTCTGGTATTAGTCTTTTGCCATTTGTAAAATAATCGAGTTAAAGAAAAGAGCAAAGAAAAAACAGTGTGTAAAATGATTAAAAAGCACTACTTAAGCTTAAAAAGCAACACAAACAGAACAAGAAGAGATAAATGATATCAAATCATAAATATTGTATAATACACTGAATTCTGACACCATTTATGAGATTACAATGATGCAATAAATACAGTATGCCAGAAGTACACGCCATGCAAAGTGTCATAAATAAGCTCATGAATATGGATGTACAGGCATGCAGAAATGAAAATGGGGGGGCAGATCCATAATCACAACATTTTTTTTTTCATCTCTGCAGAAAGGCAAAAAACGTAAAGGTATTCTAAATAACAATAATGACAAAAATGAACAAATAAACACAACACAACTGAAATCTCTGAAATCCCCGCCAGATCAGAGCGTACATATCAAGACCGTTTAGTCTATACATCACGTCCTTTTCTGATTGGTTAAAAGTGGATGCTATGTGTCATACCTTGTACCAAGATGCGGCGAGTCTGCCCTCTCCAGGGCGCTAATGAAAGCAGCCTTCTGATGCGCGTATGTGGGGGAGCGGGGCACAGCTGTTGGGGAGTGGTGTGTTTGGTGCACCGGAGAGCGATACTGGAGCTCAGCTGTCCGGCTCACACCGGCTGCATCGGTGTGGAGGGACGTCGTGGAAGTCCTCGGCGCTCTGGAGAGCGAGGCTGCAGAGGAGCGCAGAACAGGTGTTCGGGGAGCGTATCCCACCACCCCGACTCCCCTCAAGTTATCCCGAGAGCCGCACACAGGAGGGGTGGGCTCTCGGGGTCCGTCGGGGTAGTACGTGCCAGGTGGGAGTCCGTAGGCGGCTCCGCTGCAGGTGTCAAATACACCCGAATCGTTGGCGTAGGCTTGAGCGTGCCGATGCATGAGTTTCTCCCTCTCCTCGAGCACCTTCCTCTCCTGGATGGAAGCCATGATGGTTTTGGAGAGGTTGTCGTAACGGACGGGCGAGGGATCTCGGTCTCTTGAGAGCGGCGACTGCCGCCCGTACATCGCTCCGACGTGCACAGGACTATAGGACGGCGGGCCGATGTGCCGCTGAAGCTCGGGCCCACGTACGTGGCACATCTTAGTGGACAGGTAGGGCGAATGAAAACCCATAGAGGGCACTCCCGGGTGAGCGGCGCACTCGCCCACAGACGGCGTTACGCTGGGGGTTAGCAAGCTGTCGTAGGATAGGCTGCCATTGCGGCCCGATATCGTCCCAGGGGAGAAGACTCCTTTGAGAGGGGTGGAAGTGACCGTTTCTGGTTTGCTGCCACCCTGTGGCATCTGGTCGGGCCTGTTCACTCCCTGCTTCAGACTGAAGGAACGAGACGTCGTGCTGAAGGAGTCCAGCTGGAAAGGGGAGGACTGGTATGTTCGGTGAAGAGGAGAGCTGCGGTGGTCTGGCATATCCAGATTCGGCTCGGAGCGGTAATCGTGACCCCTCTCCTCCAAAACGGCAGAGGGCTTACCGTTCTCAGACATTACAATCTGTAATCAACAGCATGAAAAAATAAATTATATTATATTACACCAATGTTCAAAAGTTTGGGGTGCATGAAAAAACACTAGTCATTTATAGTAACGTGTATTATACTGTATATATTATAGTATTACAACACTTTGTTAATGAATGCTGCAGCATACTGTATATTAATTATACAGAACTGATAAACTGTAATAAATACTGTAGCATACTTTAGTTTTTACTACAATAAACAGTAGTGTATTGTAGTATAATATACCCTATAGTTGTAGAAAACGTAGTACAGTATTGAGTAAAGTCATTTGTTTATATTATTATAGTTGTTATATTACCAAAGCAACTATAGAATTACCACAACAAATGAATTCAAGTACTTTACTATAGTATGGTACAAATAAATATCAATTACTATAGTATTTTTTCAAGAGGGTAACTTTTTTTCTAGAAATTAATTATTTAAACTATCATTCAGCAAAGACGCATTAAATTGATCAAATGCATGACAATCAAGAGACTTCTGTTAAATAAATGCTGGTTTTTCTTCATCAAAGAATCCTGAAAATAAAATAGCAGTTTTCTACCAAAATATTTCAACACTGAAAAAAAAGGTTTCTTGATGACCAAATCAGAATATTATAATGATTTCTGAAGATCATGTGACACTGAAGACTGGAGTAATGATGCTGAAAAAATCAGCTGTGCATCACAGAAATACATTTCATTAAAAATATATAATGGTTTTAATTGTAACTGTTAATATTATTTCACAATATTACTGTTTTGACTGTATTTCTGATGAAATAAATGCAGAACTTTAAAAACAAACCCTTCGGACCCACACTTTTGACCAGTCGTGTATATTATAATAGATGACTCCAGAAAGCATAGTTTGAGTCGGTCTCTCGCACCTTCTCTCCGGTTGCGTGATAGTGCACTTTAGGCATGGTGCTGAAGGACGGTCTGTATTTGTACATGGCTGGGGTGGATGGATTGATGCGTTTGCTGGACAGGGAACTCTCTAGAAAAGGTGGCACAAATGAAATGAATGATTATGATGCAACACCAGATGGCAGCAGAAGTGCAGTGAGGAAAAAGACGATTCGACCGCCTGCTACTGAAGACACAGGAAAACTATTTTATTATAATCACATGATGTTTCAATAACAATTTATAATACTAATAATGTTTGAATACAGAGAGTAAATAATGACAAATACATAAATTGGTAACATTTTGGAGCTAATGCTTTGAAAATGCGTGTTTGTGTTCCTTGCCTTCGCTGGAGGTCAGCTGACTCTTCAGCTGGTTGTAGCGGTCTGCTTTGGGCGGCAGAGGAGGTTGTGTATCTATACTTCTATCATCCACACCATCCAGACTGAAATTAGACTGAAGCACAAGAAAAATCCATCTATTTGGGGAATCTTGATTTAGGCAGAGACACCATTTAGTTGAATAATTTGAGTTTTCATTGAAATCTGAATAATGATGGTGTTGCTGGTGTAACGGTTCTTAGTACAATAACAGAAATGATTCAACGCCATTGAGATTCCAGGTTGTGGGCAGACAGAATTAAAAGGTTTTGCGGACTCACTTTGCTTCGTAGGATGCTGCTATGGATACCGTTATCAGTGATTTTTACACTGACGTGTCGGTTAGAGAGGTCAGGCCGGAGGAACGGTGGTTTCAGAGCGATGGGAATGTTCTTCCTGGGATCAGTGATGTACCTGTAGAGCAGAAACAGGTGACATGAGGCATACGTTCAATCTTTTTTAAGAAAAAGCATGTACGTTCATGTGTCAGACTTCATGTGTAGGTTATCAAATGCTTAAAAATAGTTGACGAAATCACAATAGTGTCATCATTTACTCATGTTCATGTTGATTCAAACCCACATGACTGCTGTGGAACTTAAAAGAGGAAATTCTGAAGATTATGATTCCTTGAAAACGTTAGCGGTCAGTATTATTATTTTATTTGATCTATTATTTTTTTATTGTTTTGAAAGAAATGTGACCCTGGACTACAAAAGCAGTCTTAAGTCGCTGGGGTATATTTGTAGCAATAACCAAAAATACATCGTATGGGTCAAAATTATAGATTTTTCTTTCATGCCAAAAATCATTAAGATATTAAGATCATGTTTCATGAAGATATTTAGTAAATTTAACAAT
>JAPDDN010000351.1:0-30000 GCA_027422405.1 Ptychobarbus kaznakovi
GTGAAAGGAACGCACTGAATATGCAGCAGTGAGTCGAGACTGAGATGATAGAGCGGCTCAGTACAAGGTCTGTTTTAATCTTCCCCTCTCTCCTGCAGTTCAGTCCAGGTCACTGCGCTCGGTGATGGAGGTCTACAGCGACAGACTGGCTACTCGGTCAACAGGGATGTGGACGTGTCCTCCTCCCCTCACGGCAAGCTTCGGCTCAGGCCCGAGTACGCCGACATGGACCCTCTACATCACAACCACAGCTACAGAGCCAGCGAGCATTCATCACAGAGATCCCATCACGGGCCACACTGAGGAGGTGGATAACGCATCATGAGAAGGACAGGAGTGATGTCACGGATTGGCGCAACATGTATCAGACGTTTGACCAAGGCATCGCCGCTCATTCCGGCCACTGACAGGAAGTTACTGTCTGATTGACATGCAAAGCAGCCAACCGCTGTTTGTTTTGCTTGTACGTGGCATTAGGTGCAGGTTTATCTGAATAGATTATACTGCAATAACGGACTTGAACTGTAAAAATATAAAATGTTGTGGAAAAATAGATATTTTATGAGACTTTAGTTTTTACTGTAATAACGCACCTTATATTACTGTTACATTTATGCATTTAGCAGACTCTTTTTATCCAAAGCGACTTACAGGTGCATTCAGACTATACAGTTTTGTATGTGTTCACTGGGAATTGAACCCACAACCTGATGTGCTGCTAACGCAATGCCTCTACCACTGAGCCACAGGAACATTGTACAAGGATTTCATGCAAATACAGTAACCTAGCAAATTTAGTGATTATTTCATCCCTCGAGCATTCATTGCTTCAACATTTGTTAGCATGAATCGTTTCCAGTGCTCAGAGTATTGTACAAAGATTTGATGCAAGAACCCTGGCAAACCTAGTGATTATTTCATCTTCAAGTGTTCATTGCATCAACATTTGAAAGCATGTGATTATGGGATCGCTGCTCATTCCACAGACAGGAAGTGACCATCTGACAGACACGCAAAGCAACCTACCGCAATCCGTTTTGCTTTTAGCATTTAGGCATGGGTTTATCTAAACCGATTATACTGCAGCAATATATTGAAACTGGAAAGCATGCAAAAGTTGTACAGAAAAACACAAAAAAATGTATGATGAACAACAGCAAATATACAAAATCCAAATCACAGATGCACTGATGGTCACAGAGAATCGTAAAAGATTTGAGCAACTAACCTGGCAAACTTCGGCAAATCTACTTACGGTTTCATCCTCAAGCATTCATTCAACATTTGTAAGCATTTTCCTTGCCATTTAGTGGCTTTATCTGAATCTATTACACTATAACAGACAAGAATTGTAAAAATAAATAATGCACTTAATGCAGCAGCATGAAAAAAGTTATGGAAAAAACACACGTTTATCTGAATAGATTATACTACAATAACACACTGGAATCAGAAAACAAGTTCATTGCATCAACATTGCATCAGCGTTATTTGCATCAACATTTGAAAACATGAATTATTTTCAGTGCTACACTCCCTTAAACTGCACAAAACCAGCAAATCGGATTTGATATCACTACTTCTAAAGAGTTTTCTGTGTAGTAGGCTATGCATCCACAAATTTGCACGAAAGTCAAATGTTGGCCTGTTTTTTTAATGTTGGCTGTGTTTTAAACGCTTGCCGTTGGGAAGAGATTAATCAGTGGGAATTGGCCTAACGCAGCACATCACATCAAAAAGCAGACTCTCCTGCAAGCGGTGTGCGGCTCACTGTGACAAGATCGGCCGCTTGATCGACTCAGATTGATGCTCAGAGCTCATCTCATTTCAGCACAATCAAGCATCCGCACGAGTGCAATGTACTGACCTACAACTGGGTGTTAAATCCAGATGTTCATTAATGGGATTTCTTTTTCCAGCACTATTTTCTCTGCATCTATCGGCCTTCATATTTATCTCAAGGGTTGTTTTTGTTTGTGAAGATGTTCTGCACAGAACTCCCTCGAGTGTTTTTGTCACGTCAAATGCGGTTTCTGAAATAAACAACTTTTACTTTGTGTTGCTCTGTAAACTACATGCACAGTCCAAGTGTTACATTCAACACGCAGCAGATATGAACCTAATAATGGCTATGGAATGTGGACGTTTGTTCAAGCAGGTATTTGCTCTTTCTCGCTCCACCTCATGAATCCAGGCAGGGGTTGTCTGACTATCAGAGATATGTGTATAATTGGACCGGTGGGTTTTGCATCATCTCATGACCTGCGTTGCATTCATGAGCCATCAGGAGGGGATAGGGCAGCTCGGCTTTCTTTCCATTTTTTAAATCACCTTTCGCTTCAACATGCATCAGAGCAGGGCAGCTACTGATGCTGGTGTGGTGAGTAGTGGGGGCGGCGCGAATAGCAATACTTGGTTCACACGAGGTCAGTGCTTTTGCATCAAAAACTGCACCGCAGACGTCTCCTGGCACACAGTACAGCTCCAGGAAATACAGCACAGCCTTGGACAGAATGAGCCGCTTTGTTTTCTTCTGCACAGCTCTCCTTTGGGCTTTTCATTCTTTTACTCCTTGGTTTTTTTTACATTACGTAATTGAAGCATTGAGAATATTATTGATCAACTGGTAAACAGTAAATGTGTATGTGAAATTGTATTTTCCGAGATAAAGGTTTTAATAATGGTAAAATATGAATGTATTTATTTCCTACTGCTTTGTATTTTTTAGAAAATTTCTGATGTGTTCAGTTGTAAATAAATGACCTCAGGTGTCGTGTTTGTTGCGTGGGAATTTCCTTGACATTGATTTGAACAGCTTATGATCGACACAGGTCGAGTGGATCACATTCATAATTTTTTATTATTATGCAAAAGCTCAATTTATGTGAATCTAGACCTGAGGTTTTAGCGAGTTGTTTTTAGAGGTCGATTTATTATTTAGTTAAAAGACATCCATCTTTAGAGGTTATTATTCGTTGATCTTTTCATCAGCAGAAGAGTAATCTCATTATCAGACACAATTAACCAGACGCGCAGTCTCTTCTAATAAAAGCTCCTAGTCTAAAATAATGCACAATGCATTTGAATTAGAAGAGTTGCATAACTATTTCGCAGTCTATATCATGATTTCTGAATAGGACTAATACTGTTTTAGACTGTTCTCACTTGTAAACAGTGCTTGATTTGTGCATACTTCTCTCCTGATTCAGCAAGATGACTTTTTACCTGGAGAAAGCAACTTTATATATTAGTATTAGTGATGTGTTTGGAGTTAAACAAAAATGTCTTGATGAAATCTGTTTCTTCTTAAAAACACATTTTTCACATTAAAAGACAATACTTGATGGACTGGAGTGGTGTGGATTATTGTGATGTTTTTATCAGCTGTTTGGACTCTCATTCTGACGGCACCCATTCACTGCATGCTGTATTTCTCCAAATCTGTTCTAATGGAGAAACAAGGTAATGTACTTCTTGGAGGTCTTGGTTCAATTCAATTATCATATTTTGGGACTGTAGGAATGCCAACTGATTCATAATTTTAAGTGTAAAAGTATTAATTATCCAGTTCTAATTTGATATTTAGAGTAAGATACTTTGGTCCCATTAGGATCCTTTAGATCAGTGGTCTCAAACTCAATTCCTGGAGGGCCACAGCTCTGCAGAGTTTAGCTCCAGGCATCTCTAAATCACACCTGCTTGTTAGTTTCTAATCCTGAAGACCTTGATTAGCTGGATCAGGTGTGTTTGATTAGAGCTGTGGCCCTCCAGGAATTGAGTTTGAGACCAATGCTTTAGATTGATTATTTATTAGGATCCTGTTCACATTCCTCAGGATGTATTGACTAGTTAAACTTGTCTATGCTCATCAGGGTTCATCTGGACTAAATGCTCGAGAAGACAATCCTGACCGATGAATCATTCAGAATCTGTACAGTGGAAGCCAGTTGTCCTGGAATGAACTCCATTAACGCATCTCTCACCTTGACGGAGGTCGATCGACCCATGATCAATCACTCTCTCAGAGCAAGGCGAGTGGTGTGTTCTGGATTACAGACTCTTCCTCAAAGAGCCGCATTGAGCAGGAGAACGGAAGGAGACCGAACATCTGAACGTGTGCGGAGAATCACTGCCTGCTCTGATCTCTCTCTCTAACGCTGCGTGAGGTCTGCTCTGAATACTGAGCCATTCTTACATGCAAACTCAAGAGAAGTCAGGTACCGTCTCACTCACGAGTCTCAAAAAACTTCTCATGCATGGGAATATAATATGTTCCTGTGTGGCTCAGTGGTTAGAGCATTGCGTCAGCAGCGCAAAAGGTTGTGGGTTCGATTCCCAGGGAACACATGTACTAATGAAAATGTATAACCTGAATGCAATTGTAAGTCGCTTTGGATAAAAGCGTCTGCTAAATGCATAAATGTAAATAATGCTTAAAAGTTATTTAAAGATGGAAATCATACAATACTCAGCAAACTAATTGTTGAGTATTGTATGATTTCCATCTTTAAATAACTTTGAAATTGAAACTTTGGATTTTAAAATATTAGCTTTTTATCCAGAAAATGTTTGACCGTGTTTGACCTATAAAAAATGTGGAATATGCATTCTTCGATTGTTTTATTAAAAGTGCACACACTTTTTTGATTTTCAGGACAAACTGTTTGAGGACAGATTCATTCATTTCTGCATGAGTCTCCCAAGAGAGAGAGAAAAAAAAGAATAACATTATTTATTTCAATAAATTTTTAAGCCGAAAATGCTGTTTCAACCACTAACAAGTCAAGCCCGCGATTCTAGTTTGAGCTTAGGGCTTAATTTTATATGTGGGTGTTCTTCGAGAGCCTGGGGCTAATTGTCACACTTTATATTATAGTGAATATTTTTCTTTGTGAAATTATTTGTAAAGAAAGTTTGATAATAGACCAACTTTAAAGTCTTAGCTAAAAAAAAAAGCTGTCGAACATCGCCACAATCACTGACCAGGAACACAACTGACCCACATACCATATGTTGTTTTAATGGAAACAATGGCAGAATGCCTTGAAAAGAATGTTTCGAGAAGATTACTTCTCGAAAATATTTACTTCTATATATGGTTCATATTTACAATATGAACCACATTATAAGAGTATACAAATCTTCAATAAAATAAATGTGTTTAAAATGTATTGTCAGCTACAGAAACAGTTTGTTCGTGAATCATACAAAATAGGTAATAATAGGTCTAGGTAATTTCTCAACAACCAAACTATAAATATATTTTTTTCCCTCAATGCTAAACTATGTAACTTTTTTGGTTCGAACTTAAAGGGGTCATATGACGTTGCTAAAAAAACATAATTTTGTGTATTTTGGTAATGCAATTTGTTTGTGGTTTAAGGTATAAAAACACTCATTAAACATTACTATGTCTGCATTTGTGATCGGAGAAATGACAAATAACAAGCACTACACCACATAGCTCAAAACTTGCATTTGAATAGTAAGTGGCAAATACTTTAAATAAGAAAAACTTACTTACAGGCTGTGAGTCAGAAGCACCAGGACTGTCCTTGCAAAGTTGGAATTGCCCCACTTTATAGAAACATTTTACAACTCCCTAGAGTTAAACAGTTGAGTTTTACAATTTTTGAATCCATTCAGCCGATCTCTGGGTATGACGGGAGCACTTTTAGCTTTAGCTAGGATAAGACCATTAGCATCTCACTCAAAAATGACAAAGAGTTTCGATATTTTTCCTATTTAAAGCTTGTTGACTCTTCTATAGTTACAGCGTGTACTAAGACCAACGGAAAATAAAAAGTTGTGATTTTCTAGGCTGATTTGACTAGGAACTATACTCTCATTCCGGCGTAATAATCAAGGAACTTTGCTTCTGTACCATGGGTGCAGCAGGCATTGTGGGTACACGATCCGGGATGCCTGCGCGATCCGTTCTGCGCATGCGCTTAATTACGTAGTAGAAAACGTCACGGTTTCCCTACACTATTGGTATCACGCATGCGATGAAACACTTGACGGCCAGGCGGCACAACTGGCGGCATATTTTTTGTAGGCTACATTGTGTTTTTCATTTAACAGTTCACGTCAGGTCTATTTTGATATTTTTAAATGTAGCTTACGCTATGCATTATGATGTGTTTACGTGGATGCCAATCCAAAATAATAAAGGAGCTTTTACATGACAAGATTTTGGTTACATGTGGAATAAAGTCTGAATCTTTCTGTCACTACAAACCTTCAGTTTCCTCCATACTCCCCTTTGCGATTCATTGCTGTATGGCATTAGGCCTACTTAACTTGCCGTGTTTCGATCTGAGGTCATTAGTATTATCAAAGACGGTTCGTGTCATTTTTTTATTAAAAGCTGCTAATATTAGTATATATTAAAGGTGCGCAAGCGTGGAACAGATCGTGCGGTGTCGTAAATCGTCGCAAAACAGAATTGTAATTTGCGCATGCGCGTTTTCTACTACGTCATTATGCGCATGCGCGGACGGATCGTGCAGGCATCCCGGATCGTGTACCCACAGGTATAATGATATTACGCAGCGCAGGAAAGTAGTCCCCAGCTAGGTAACTAGTTATGATATAGCAGGGGACTACTTTCAGGCGCTGCATAATATCATTAATATCTCAAGCCATCAGATTAATCTGCGGAGCCGCAGTACAACTCACGTAACGACCTAAACAATGTTCCTCCGCAGGTCCTTGCAGTTGCTTCAGCTGCTAGGATGCCAAAAGTAACATAATAATGTAGCTTTAAAAGAAAAAATATTATCATAATCATTTTAACCATTATGTGATAATTTAATGACAGTTAAATATATAATTGAATGACAATGTTTAGTAATTTAACTAAAAAAATAACATACAACTAGTGTTTTATGCCAGCTACACTATACATTTTCTACAGTAGGTATTTGTGGAATATACATTTATTAATTTGGCAGATTATTTTATCCAAATGTCTATTGTACAGCCTTTTCAGGTTAAAATAAAAATAAACTACATTCATTTTTTTTCAATGCCAAGTGAAAACGTCCCCATATGAGAGCAGCCAGTCTCCCCTATTTAAAGCCCGGTGATGCTCCACGAGCTCATTCAGGTACAGAGAGTCAGAGGAGATAGGAGCGGCTGCGGTACAGATTCACGCAGCAACCGTTCTTAAAAACGGGAATAAAGAGTTTACGCGCATGAGGATCACGTGCTGCACCTGTAGGATGACTTTTAGGAACGCATTTGTGTAACACATGGAATCTTATAGAAATCAAGTGGGTGCGTAAAGCCGTGCGATGCAGGTGAACAGCAGCACGTTGGCACCAGGTTTAGCGGCGTGCGGACTGGCACTGGACGAGGGCGATGCGCTGTCTAACCGGACCGCTCTCCACAACCTGTCTCTCCGCTGCTGGCTGCAGCTACTCTCCAAAGAGTCCGCGCCGGAGCTCTACGGCGACAGCTCGAACATGGCCATGCGCGTCGTGATCGCGCTCGTCTACCTGATCGTGTGCGCTCTGGGGCTCGTTGGGAACCTGTTGGCGCTTTACCTGCTCCAGTCGCGCCACAGACTCAAGCAGTCGTCCATCAACTGCTTCGTCATGAGTCTAGCCGTGACGGACCTGCAGTTCGTCCTGACTCTTCCGTTCTGGGCCGTGGACACCGCTTTGGACTTCAGATGGCCGTTTGGAAAGGTGATGTGCAAGATCATCAGCTCGGTCACCACTATGAACATGTACGCGAGCGTTTTCTTCTTGACGGCTATGAGCGTTGCGCGCTACTGCTCCTTGTCCTCATCCCTGCGGATGCAAAGTCCCAAAACGGCCTCGTCCGAGGTCAAGTGGGCCATTTTGGGAATCTGGATCGTCTCCGTGGTGGCCACCATCCCTCACGCGGTTTATTCCACCACGGCGCAGGTGTCCGACGACTGAGCTGTGCCTCGTGCGCTTCTCGGACTCCGGCAGCTGGGACCCGCAGCTGCTTTTGGGTCTCTATCAAACCCAGAAGGTCCTCCTGGGCTTCGTGATTCCGCTTATCATCATCTGCGTTTGTTACCTCCTGCTATTGCGCTTCGTTCTGCGGCGGCGCGTCAGTGGAATTCCTGGCTCGGACAGCGAGAGAGTGCGGCACAAGCGCCGTTCCAAAGTCACCAGATCGGTCACCATCGTGGTTCTGTCGTTCTTTTTGTGCTGGCTGCCAACCAGGCTCTGACCCTTTGGGGAGTGCTCATCAAATTCGACCTGGTGCCGTTCAGCAACGCGTTTTACAACGCGCAGGCCTACGCGTTCCCCATCACCGTGTGCCTGGCGCACACCAACAGCTGCCTGAACCCGGTGCTGTACTGTCTGATCCGCCAGGAGTACCGCACCGGCCTCAAGAAACTTCTGTTTAGAGCCACTCCGTCCATCCGGAACCTGGCCAAGCTGGTGTCCCGTGGGAAGAAGGTGGCGGAGGCTCCGCCTGCGGTGTCTGTGGTGCAGATGGAGATGGGATGATGTTATCAACGAGGAAAAAGCCACGGAGACTCGTTTGTACTTTTGAATGCATCTTTGTATTCCTCTGCAACGTGGATTTGCAAATATCAGTCATTGCTGACTTAATCATGTACATTACTAGACAGAAGTTTGGACGCACTTGTCGTGTTTCTCACGATATCAAAACTGCACTTGTATGTTTGTTTGGGTGAATTTAAGCAGATCAAGCAGTGAAGCAAAAACATGCAACATGTGCAATTTACTACCATTGGAAATGGTTTCTAAAGATTTTGTTATTATTCCAATAGGCCTACTATTTCATAGTTTTTTTTCATACAAGGAGATTTCTTAGCAAGCATAAGGGTAAAAAAAACTAAAAACGAGTAAAAATGTAAAAAAATTAAATGCATATGTATTTACATTTATTAAAAATGTTCATCGTTTTTTTTTTTTTTTCAATACAATTTTAAGGAAATACTTCTAAAAAGCATAAGGGTGAAACAAAAAGGACTAACAGTTAATTACCATAAATGTAATTAAGTTATTTAAATGCATTTTTATTGAATGGGTGAATTGAAGAAGATATTGATGTAAAAGCATCAACTAGTGTTCAGCATACATGTTCGTCCTTCATTACATAATTCACACACTTCTATTTGTGCTATTTCATAGTTTTGATGACTTCTATGGACTCTTTTCACAGACTGTGATGGCACATTTCCACAGTTGTTATCATTGTAAATCAAGTTTATTTTCTTATTTTAAAATAATGAATGTACATTATAACACTGTACTTTGTGTCACATCACCTTTGAGCTATTTATCCTTTCTAAGAGCACAGATGATTATGATGACTCCTGTTTCTAAGAGCACAGAATAGTGCAGGTTTGTTATGATGACTCCTGTTTCTAAGAGCACAGAATTGCAGGGTGTTAAAATGATGATAACTGTTGTTATAAGAAATGAGAAGTGTGTCCAAACTCCGGACTGCTAATGTGATACGAGACCATGATAGCTGATTCTATTGCATGGAAACATTTGTTGTTCAGACCATCCCAAATATCCCAAACGGCCAACGTCTTCATGGATATGAGTCCAAAAGATGAGCATCAGGACTGTAACTCGCTCACTGTGACGGAGTTTATTCTCTCATGCTGGGAAAAATAGCAAATGAACCTTGTGAAAGCCACGAGGAGAGAAAGCGTTTTTGAACCCTTTGTATAGTACAGTCCATTTATCATCTCTGAACAAATGCTGCTGAATGCAGACTGAACACAATCATCCACACGATAACTCTTGTTGACGGAGTTTCATAGCAATGTGTCATTTTCAAGTGTTTCTCTCACATATGAATCCACTTCCGACACATCATCTGAGTCAAGTGCAATGGGTCACTTTGCTGAATTGTATATGGCTCAGTGTAAATAAAAACGTTTCAAGGCAAATCCTCGATTGTTTGTTGCTTATTCACATTTGGTTGCAATAACAGAGTGAATGAAATCAAGGTAAGAGGAGTTTGTTATTGAGGTGTAAACATTTTTTTAAGTACTCTAAAAGTGTGCTTTATGTCCCAACATCTAAATCCAGTGATCAAAATATGATTTGATAATTAGTAACATTGCACCAGTGAAAGGAATTCTTATGAGTGCTATTTTTCACATATTAATTGCAAACATTAATTTTTTATTTGAACAATTTCTGCAGTCTTCATTGATAATCAAGCTGCATTGCATGATGCAAATTCTGCAGTCTTTACTGTAATGTTTGTCAAATTCATACTCTGTATATAATTTGTATGTATACACAAAACATTTAGCGTACAAGAGCACACTGTAAAGATTAATGTATCCTACAATGCAAAGGAAATAACTTGCCCTTCCATAACCAGTTTTACAACTGATAAACATTAAACAACAAATATATAAATAAAATAATAAAATATGCAAAAAGGTTTTAAATAAGTGGACAGCAAATAAATAAATACATACATACATAAATAAATGGTGCCCTGAAAATGGTAACATCTAAATAAACTGGTTTTATTTAATTCAAAAATATAATTTCATAACTGAAATAGGATAAATAGACCAGCTAAATCAACTTTTTGTATGGCTTTAATCAAGTTAAATTGTCTCTTTAAGTTAAGAATTGCAAGGTGCCGTTTTTTTACAGTGCACATTTTTACTACTATTTTAATAAGTTGTGCATTACACTTATATGATGCACTGAATATTGAGTAATGCACTTCATCCCGAAGAACAGCTACTGAAAAAGCAAGCATTTGATTCATTGCTTGCTTAACTAAAATAACCGGGTTTTTTTTTATTGCATGCAATCCACTTAAATTAGTAAAATGGAAGTTTGCTTAATCCATTGGCATTACACAATCTTTTTTTTATTCATTTTATTGCTGAAATGAGACCAGTGCTTTCCAGTTCCCAGCAAGCACTGGGAGAGTACATCTTAACATAATGTGTTTTTAATTAAATTAGAAAATATTCTAAAAATTATTTCAAAATATATATTTTGTGTTACACAGATCAAAGTAACTCATACAGGTTTGGAATGACAGGAAGGCCAATAAACAAAGACAGATTTTCTTTTTGGGTGAACTATCCCATTCATTTCTGATGCACACAACCAAATCATCAAATTATGTTCTGCCATGGAATTATTATTGTTATTATTTTTGCATTTGCATTTGCATTAGCCTGGCTTGTACAGGTTAGGTGCAGGGATGGAAATGTGGTTTCTATGACACCCTTCTTGCTTAATGAAAGCCATAAAGTTTCATGCACACAGAATAATTCTCCTTTTGGAGAAAACGTTCACTGCTATATGCACGACCTCTTGTCTCACGTTTATCATTTAATAGCTGTCAGTCTTGGTTAAGTCTGTGCATCTCTCCACATACTCTGTGTGATGCACAAACTCGGCTCATGAAGGGCTCTTTGTTAATCACGTGTGTCAACTGACAATACAGTTCTTCATCCTTGCATCAATCATCTAGATTGCATTTAAATCACTTTCAGGTTTTACATCTGTGACTGGAGAATAACACGCACTTATAACCACTGGGATTCCAATGCACTGGATCTTGTTTATACTTTAATTTCTCTTGAATTGAAATATTCAGATTGTGCCTGTGAATTTAAAACAGGTGGCACAGCATTGCTTTATAGCAGAGCTGGCAGTTGACATACTCCCGGATTCTGTGGTGAATCTTACATTTGCTTGCCTGTTACCTGCTCTGGATGAAATTGCTGAACACTCTGTACTGGACGCTTAACCTATATTTTTATGGACTTAAGAAAAAAGCAGCATAGCAAATGCACAGGCTTTGGTTTGATTCCAGTTAAACTAGAAAGCAGCACAGCTAATGTACGTGAAAATATCTTCCAGTGCCATTATAGACATAATTAGGTATGACTGGCCTCTTCGTATGTCACTGTGACCTCTTGACTAAAAAGCATGATTTTAACAGCTCTGTCAAGTTCCTTTCTGCACAGTTACCTTCTACTGTAATGGACCAGTAGAACCACACTGCACAAACACACACACACACACACACACACACACACACACACACACACACACACACACACACACACACACACACACACACAACACACACACACACACACACACAACACACACACACACACACACACACACACACACACACACACACACACACACACACACACACACACACGTAACACACACACACACACACACACACACACACACACACACACACACACACACACACACACACACACACACACACACACACACACACACACACACACACACACACACACACACACACTCACACACTCACACACACCACACACACCACACACACACACACACACACACACACACACACACACACACACACACACAGGGCTTGACATTAACTTTTGCTCACCTGCCACTGTGGCAAGTGGTTTACCAAAATTACTAGCCACTCAGCATTTTCACCGATCCTCATTTTGTTGCTTAAAATTACATTTTATATGATTAAAGTTCACGACGGCTTACTTAAATTTATTTCCAGGTAATTTTTGCCTATATAAAAGGCAGTATTCTATTAAATGTATGCATAATGTTTCATGTCAAATAGTTAAATTGGACTAATAATTACAGTTGAATATAATGAGACACGAGAGGACGGTTACCAATCAAATGAAATCAGAATCAGCAAAACAGATCTTTCCATTAAGCAGCAGAAGTGGCATTTAGATACATTTTGACACAGACAAATGTAATGAAGCTCAAATGTAGCATGCCATGAATGCATTTACGCTGCAAAATTACAGCTGCATAAATAATGTTGCGTTTTAAATTAGCCTACAATATTAAATAAAATAAAGTTATATACAAATATAAAATACTTTTAAATATGAAAGAAAACCGCCAGTAGGTGGCAGCTAGTGACTGTCTTAATGAGTGAGTCATTGAGTCATTCATTCAAACGATTCATTCAGACGGCTGATTTATTCAAGAATGGACCAAGTGCCTGTCTTTATGAATGGGTTATCATTAATTCATTGATCTGTTCGATACACTGAATCATTTGGTAATGAAGCACTGCTTGTGTTGCTCAGACATGCGCGACTGATGCGGAGATCTTTGTTTTTGTTAAACCAAACACAAACAGTCAACAGTAGTGTGTGTGTGTGTGTGTGTGTGTGTCGTGAGTGTGTGTGAGTGTGCAGTGTGTGTGTGTGTGTGTGTGTGTGTGTGTGTGTGTGTGTGTGTGTGTGTGTGTGTGCGTGTGTGTGTGTGTGTGTGTGTGTGTGTGTGTGTGTGTGTGTGTGTGTGTGTGTGTGTTGTGTGTGTGTGTGTGTGTGTGAGTTGTGTGGCTGTGTGGTGTGTGTGTGTGTGTGTGTGTGTGTGTAGTGCGTGTGTGTGTGGTGTGTGTGTGTATGCGTGTGTGTGTGTGTGGTGTGTGTGTGTTGTGTGTGTGTGTTGTGTGTGTGTGTGGGTGTGTGTGTGTGTGTGTGATGCGTGTTGTGGGCGTGTGTGTGTGTGTGTGTGTGTGTGTCGTGTGCATTTTAAGCTTCACTAATTTCCTTAGAATTGGAAAGAAATTCAAAAAAGGTCAGTGTATTTTTTTATAATACATAATATTCTTTTCACAGGATTATTAATTAAAAGTAAAATTAAATGCTTAACCCCTAATGTTACTTAAAATAAAATTAAAACTTGAATTTAATCTTTTTAGTAGGGTACTAAAATAACTCAAACTTAAATACAAAAATTAAAACTATTAAGTATATAGCAATTAAAAACTAGTAAAATTAGAAAAAAAAACAATACACAACAAAATGACTAAAACGGATAATAGTTCCTGTTAATCATGTACCTTCACAGCATGAAGAAGCAGCCTTAAAGCACAAATACGAATAACGAGGTTCATTTGGGTTCAAGGGCATCGCTGGACAATTCACAGCAGGTGTGTCTGATCTCATTCCCCCGACAGCTCCACAGCAATCCCTCATCTCCGTGATCAAGATCCACATTAAAAAATGTCACCGCACAAAAGAACTTGAATTAATTAAGCAGTGCGACCGGGTCAAGACGGTGTAATTTGCTTGGCATGTTACTGTCATTGTTGTCTGTTAATTTTAGCAGCATCGTGAGACAAATATAGCCGCTTTCTTTGTCAGAGCTGAGTTACCAGAGATAATGAAATCTCATGCGACTGTCCTGCTTGAATAAAGGTTAAATGAAAATGAACCGATGTGTTTACAGCAGGAGAGCGAGAGAGCACTCTGAAGTGGATTTCATTTAAACGTGGCATTCTTGTGAATCTGGAGAATGCGGCAGCTGTTTGATTAAATGGAGCTGTTGTGCTTGTGTTTTTTGTAAAGGTCATTGATGCTCTGCTGTCAGTTTAATCAGGAGCTCAGAGTGAATATCTTCAGGACATAGAAATGTAATATTAATGACAAGACAGTCAAGTAATACTCAAGTAGTTCAAATTTAGAATTAAGGTGATATTTTTAAATATAGTTTCTCTCTGCACACGTACAGTATTTATTTGAAGCATTCGTACAGTTGGTATAGTTTGTATTTTTTAGTCTATGTATAGGTTATCATTTATATATAGTATATTTATAGTCAAAATCTGTCAGTAGGTTAGTTGTGTATATGTTTATGTGTTTTTTACTTCATTGTTGTATGCTTGTATTCATGTAGCACCGTGGTCCTGTGAGGCACGACGTATTGTTACACATGTAGCGGAATGACAATACAGCTCAACTTGACTGGACTTCATAATAACACAAATAATATATAATAATAATAAATAAATAACACGTTTTCGTTATCAGCATTATTTTCTAACTAGCAGCCAGAACCCAAGATTTTAACCAAATATATATGTTTTTTTGAATACACAATAAACCGTAATAAAAGATCAAACAAAATTAAACCTATTTTATTTCACAACATTTCTTATTTTCATTAAGTTTAACTTTACATACTAAAACAACTAAAACTAAAAATGTAAAATTCATTAAAATGAATAAAAAACATTAAAAAACCAGTGTTATAGTTTGCCATTTTTAATTATTAACTAATATAGCTTTTATTAATATTTTCAATTTGCTATTATTTCATACTTTCAGATTTCATTTGTTACATTTTTTGTACTTTTATATGCTTCTGTCATTTTAATGTATTTATTTTTAATATGACTACTTAGGTGTGATTTATTTAGTTTTTATTGATTTATACTTAAATGAAAATGTTGCATTGTTTAGGTAACAAGTTTAGGTTTTGTTATTTTCTTTTATTTCAATGATCAATAATGTTTCAATAGTCTTTAGTTAACCATAATAGTGTTCGAAAACAGAAAACAATAATAAAAACGAATTGATAAAAGTAACCTGATCTGTTAATAATACATCATCTTAAGGCTAAAAACCCTCTTCAACAGCCTCTAAAGGCTTTCATTTGAAGAGGGATCAATATCACAGCACTGTCAGTTCAATACACATGTGATATGCAACACAAGCAAACAAGATAAAACTAATGGCCTAAAATAAAGCCTGTCTCATAACTAGGCAGGACTCCCCGTGATGCGAATCAACCAGAGTGTGCATCGAAATGAGCTCTTACCCTTTAACATACACCTTGAATGACTGAATATACTCTGGAGCTCCACGTGATGCCTGAGGAAAGCTGTGAGCATCGACATTCATCTCAATCACAGCTGCTCCTGAGAAAACATTAATATACTACTCGCATTTTATTTGATTTAATGTGTAATGAAATTCATGCATAGTCATACACAAAAATAGTGTTATTTTAGTATTGAGCTACTTTAAAAAAAAAAATAAAAATTGTATGTGTTTTTGTAATTTTTATTACTTTTTAAATATATATATAGTCTTTTTTATTAATATTTATCTCCATGTTTGTTATTTTAGTACACTACATGAGGCTAAACTAAATGAAAAAGAAATGTATCTTTTTTGTAAAGTTAGTTTTAGTAAAACATTTCATTTCAACTATTTTTTTTCTTAACAGTATTATTTTTAGTTAACTATAATAACCCTGGTCTACAAATTTAATCTCAAGCATTTAAATAGAAGCCTTAAGTTAAAAAAATTTTTTTAAGATGATGACATAGAAAGAAAAACAAACGGTTTTACAGTTTTCAATAAATTACACGTACATATACAATTAATTAAAGTAACAGCAATTGTTTCTATTTCTAAAAATATTCAAATAACATGCAAATATGGGGTAAAATACTCTTTTTTCAGACTGAACTACTTCAGATATTGTAATGTAAAGTGTTGAATGCATTTGATTTGCTGACTATAATGTTTCAATTTCATTGAAGTCTATTTTGGGATTGCGCTATGAAATATGTGTAATGATGTCTTGCATTTTACACAAAACAATGCCTAAATACTGCTTACATGTGCATTTATTAAGCATCTCAATAGGTTCACCCAAAAATGTACTCACCCACAGATGTAGATGATGTAAATTTGATTATGCTAGCAAGTATTGAAACAGTTTATGCCCCCACACTTCCCTAGTTTAAGCGGCTCACACTGTAGATTTTGTTTGGTCGTCTGAGACAATTTAGAAACCTAAAGATTCTATAATCCTAGGCTAAAATCTGTAGTCTTTGAACTGTTTGACATGTTCACCGACAATTAATGACTGTATCAAATTTCACCTCTAAAATTCTGGCAGTGTCAAAGATTTGGCGCACAGTCCTGCAGTGTGACTACGATGAATGTCAAACTGTGTCCGTTTTCAAGACCAGCTATGAGCAGAATTAATGCTAGATAATTATTGTATCAGCCATAATCTCCGGCGTTCCAGTCCTTGACTTTCGTACAGTCTGACATTAATGAACTGAGATCCCACAGTGTGGCATGATCATCGTGTTCTTACAATCTGACAAGTGGACTTTAAAAAAAAAAAAGACGGACAAAAGGGCGTTTGCCGCCCCACTCATTCAAAACAAATATTAAAGCATAATCACATTTTTTACCCATTAACAAAAATATGAAAAATCTAACTTAATTTTCTTTTTTTATGTTTCTTAAACAAAAAGAAAAAAAGGAAAAGGAAATCAAACTGTAACTAATTTCTTTCTTTTTAGGTATCAATTGACCAGAATGTACACAGACCCTAAATAAATAGCTAAAATACAAAATGTTGAAATCAAATCTAATTCCTGCAAAGCCCAAAAACAGTCCCGTTTCTTTACTCTTGTACCTTCAGCTCTGTTCATCTCACACCTGCTGTAACATCACACACACTTCACATCCCACTGGACGTCTTCTTTAGGCGACTCATGGTGAGTTTCACACAGGTCACGTGACGTCACACGCCTCTGCTCTCTCTCTGAAACGGACACATGAAACACATTATCTTAATTGCTTCCTGTGCCCCGTCACACAGGTCAGGCCGTGACCTTTCCGTCTGGCCTGCAGGGAGATAGTGATCTGGTCAGAGCAGGTAGTTTAGCGCTGGACGTGGCTCTTGGTTATCACGACACGGCTGTGCTCTTGTTTCCCCGCAGACATCAGATCAGATCAACACGGCTGCGGCCACGCGTGACACAGCCTCTGCTGGAAAACACAAAGACAATCTCTTTTATTTTCTGACAGTGAGACACCTGCGTTATAAGAGCTGCTGGATTCACTGAGCGCTGAGACGGATGAACAGGATACATCTTGTATATATACAATATGTCAAGTTTGTTGTTTGCTATAATAAAACATTCAACTGATCAAAGAACAACAGACGGACAGCCTTTTACATTCAAGTCATCACACATTGACAATATTTTGTTATCTTTTCTGTCATTTTGAGTTATGGGTTATGAATGTCTACTGAATTTACTTGCAGATTTATTTCTCTACTTAATCAGGCAAGGAAATAAGTCACATATGCTCAGCAAGGCTGCATTTATTTGATTATATACACTACAAAAATGCGGTAAAAACAGTGAAATATGATTACAATTTAAAATAACAGTTTTCTATTGTAATATGTTTATTCCTGTGATACAAAGCTGAATTTTCAGCATCATTTCTCCAGTCTTCAGTGTCACATAATTATTCTGAAACCATTTTAATATGCTGATTTGCTGCTTTATAAATATTATAATCACTGTTAGAAACAATTGAGTTGCTTGATATATTTGTGGAAACTGTGATTTCTGTCAGGATTTTAGTTTTTCAGGATTCTTCAATCAATACATTCAAAAGATGTTTTGCAACAATATAAATGCATTCACTGTCACTTTTGACCAATTTAATGCAAATATTTCAAATAAAATAATCTAACAATCCCAAACTTTTAAACAGTATGAGCCAAAAAACCACCCATATCATTAAAATATTTACATTCACTGCAAATAAAGCAGAGGCAACATTTTTGAGTAAGAGCTGTTTTTAAAGAATATTTGGCAAATCTATTCTCAGATCTAATTTACATGTTCTTTACTAGTTTCACTCAACATCTTTAAGGTCTTGCAGACACTCTCTGAAGAGCCAAATCAGACTCAAAAACAAGAAACAAAAGGGGTGAAATGATATGACCACTTTAACCGCGAGGAGGAAAACAGGCAGCAGATACTTCAGCAATATTCCCCCACTTTTCAGCACTGAAGTGAAGACTGAGCTTCACGCTCCATCTACACACTAGCAGCTACGCATACTAATTAGCAGAGCAATCTGATTGGTGCAGACGGAGAGGGGCGTGTTTAAAAGCAACAGGAATTTGATCAGCCACTCACACGCTCTCAAATTGCCATTAGATGTTTCTAAGTGTGACTGAAGTGTCTTTTGAGGGCCTGTTTGATATAGAAAAGTTGTTTAAAGTGAATGATTGTGCTGGTTTTGTTCAGGCAGGGAGTGTATTCTGTGAAAGTGCTTAGTTGTATTGTGACAGGATTGAATATTGTGTTAGGAGAGACCAGAGGCAATTCCATGCATTGAATACGAAATGTACCCAATATGTGCGTCCTGTGATGATTAATGCACTCAAAACACGTTTTAAAGCAAAATATCAGCTTAATACATCATCATCACCCTCGAGTCTCTCTGAAAAATTGGTCTATTGCTCCTGACATAGACCACCAAGCTATGACAGTCTAAAGGTGAATCTCTTTCGATCTCATTGTATTGCAGGGTCGGCTGTGTCACTAACTTAATGAAGTCTGAATCTCGCCATCAGCTTTGTTTCTCTCGCAGGAGCTGAAAAGGTTCCAGCCAAGTAACTCTGTTTTGTGCATCCGTTCATCCATCAATTTGTCCGGAGCCTCAGGACCTGCCAATTATAGATTTTATTCAAGGATGTCATGTTTCAAACCTGAGCAGAAGAAACGCTGTTACAGCGATATGGTCTGGAAAGTGTGTTGCTATGTTTCAAAGCTCAGGAGGATTTATGGAGGGCTCGATTATGTGTTATTTCAGTGTCAGCTTTGTGTTCCTCCGGAAATTCCTTTGACAGACACAAATGAGACAATAGTTGTCTTACAGCGAGAGCAGAGCTCTGAAATGAACGTGGAGCAGATCATTTAATCTTTGACGTGTATGAGAAAATAAATGTATCTACTGATATCTCTGACTTTTGATTGCACGCTCAGATATTCTATCAAATCCAAGCACATTGTGAGATGTTTAGTAGAGAAAAACGTGAGATTATTAGAGTTGTTTTCTCAGTAAGACAATCTGAAAAGCAGGAGATTTGAATAAAAATCTCCATTTGCTCATTAATTATCTCACGGATACAATCCAAACCTCAACATTTCAGTGAAAAAAAATTAAGAAACACTTGGAATATTGCTATAAATAATACAAACTAAAGTAAAATGACTTATATTAACATAATGAGAGACTGAAATGCACAGCATGCATGGTCGCATAATTTTTTTTATAATAAGTCTACTTAAAGATATGATTTTTCATTTAAAAATGCTTTTTATAATAGAAGTGATAAGACATTGTATGAATGATTCAATAGAAATTGGATTTCAAATACAATTGTCCTAATGCATTTTAAAGAAGGAGGTATTTTCGGCATCTATTATAATTGGAATACGTGCCTGGTGGTCGACTGCGGGTCTGTCTTAATTGCTATAGTGTCTTCTGCTCTTCATTCACAAACACAGTTTATTCAGTGTCAGTCTGGAATAATAAGCAGCCTACCTGTAGCCGAAGTTCATTATTTGAATTTTACAAATCCCGCTGTGGTTTTTCCTGAAATGTAACACAGTTTGTCAGTTTATGTTGACTATTCCTCTAATCTAATGCTATTCTTGGTCTCAGAATGGAATCAGACAGTGAGGGAGCTCATCGCCTGTGTGCCACAGGATCAATGCTCATTTAGGTCTAACGAATGAAACTGGATGTGTCAGATATACAGTGAATGTATCGTAATTTACCGGGACAGTCTGTAACAGACAGTGAAGGTCAGCTTGGCTCAGCTAGTTAAAATGCTGGATTTTAATAAGATAACCAGCAGTGCCAAGTCTTCTGTCAATGTGAAAGAAAAACAAGGTGCCTATAATTGATCTTGGGGAAAAGGCACACATATTTACGAGACGTCCTCTTCAGAAAGCCTGTGTGTGCATTCTGAACACAGCGAGAGAAGGTAATTCTCCCAAGATTCAGTGCGATAAACCCACCAAAACAAGACAGACAACTCATAAACAAGGTCTCAACATCGCAGTTGTTTCTTCTAGAAACAATGACAATATAAGGAGAGCAAAATGAGACAACCCTTACAAAAAAGTAGTATATTTCAAGTTTTTTTATTAAGTATACTTAAGTAAAGCTCGAGTATATTTGTAAGCATACTTTAAGTAGTAAGTATAGGAACTCTTCCTACAAATTAAAGGTCACTATGAAGAACCTTAAAAAATACAACAAAATGGTATGGCTTTAATGATAATTACAATTTACATGTGATTTATATAATTAAAATATGATTTATATTATTATTACTCCATTACACACAAGCACTTTTAGTTTAATAATTATTATAAAGCATTTATTTTAAATGAATATTAATATATACAGATCATATGTAATATAAATAAGTGGTAGAATCAACAGATAACACTTTAAAAATGGCTACATGTGACCTTACATGTTTGAGTCTCTATCACTATATATTATAAACTATATAAAATAACTTCACAAGTTTCACTTGTGACTGCACTGATAGAGCACGATAATTTCTGTATTTGTCATCTTTCATGGACAAGTGCTTTTTCATTGTAAATGCATTTAAATTCATCATATTCTTCAATCTCTTAACCTTTAGCTAAACCTTTAACCACACTCTAAAAAACACCGGTTAAAAACAACCCCATTTGAGTTGTTCTTAACCCAATGACTGGGACAGAACGGGTTAATTTTACCCAGTAAATTGGGTTATTTATTTAACCCATCATAAAGGGTTGATTTAACTCAGCTAATGAGTTGATTCATTTACTATCTTTTTTTTACTTTATGCATAAAATAATGTTTACAGATTAACTTAAATCCTCTAAACTTTTGTAAAAGACTCCACACCACTGGTTTACCTGATAACTTCCGTTATTTTCCTTTCTCATTTACAGAATTGTTTATCTCGTTTTTATGTAAGCTATATACACGTTGCCCATTTAATCTCGTTTAACAAACATTAGAAGTAAAGATTAAACATTAAACAGACGTAATTCACGAGTAAATCGACCCCTCTGTAATTCTGTTTCCACCGTGACGGCGCTGGCTCTCGCGCCCGAGCCGGAGTCGTGTTCGGCGGGAACTGTTCACGGATAAGACCGCCGCCCTGCAGTTCACTCATGGGCGAAATGTACTGCGATTGCCTTCATAACCTGCCCAAAAACGAACAGTAAACAGCTCTGAGGTCATATTTTAACATCCAAAGTATTTGTATTCTGTATTTTTATAAATATAATCGTTTATTTTATGCAAAGCATCAGACTCTTCATCACGCAATAAGACTGACGCGAGCGACGTTTGTTTAGTGATTCACACACGCGCCTGTATAAAATTGAACGATATACAGCACAGAAACATTTTTATCAATAAAATAAAATTTACACAAACCTGTATTTACCAAAAAAATATTTACTGCTCTCTCCAAAAAAATGCTTCAATTTGATGGCGCTTAGAGCTGCTCTCTCTCTGACCCAGGATGAAATGACGCAAAATCCCCAACCACTGCTCTGAATAAACACTAACCCAACCACTGGGTTACTCTGACCCAGGATCTGACCCAACCACTGGGTTACTCTGACAGGATCTGTAACACTAAAAAAACTACTGGGTTACTCTGACCCAGGATCTAAATAACACTGGGTTACTCTGACCCAGGATCTGAAACACTAAAAAATAAACCACTGGGTTACTGACCCAGGATCTGAGTAACACTAAAAAACTACCCAACCACTGGGTTACTCTGACCCAGGATCTGAGTAACACTAAAAAACTACCCAACCCTGGGTTACTCTGACCCAGGATCTGAGTAACACTAAAAAACTACCCAACACTGGGTTACATTGACCCAGCATCTGAGTAACACTAAAAAACTACCCAACCACTGGGTTACTCTGACCCAGGATCTGAGTAACACTAAAAAACTACCCAACCACTGGGTTACTCTGACCCAGGATCTGAGTAACACTAAAAAACTACCCAACCACTGGGTTACTCTGACCCAGGATCTAAATAACACTAAAAAACTACCCAACCACTGGGTTACTCTGACCCAGGATCTAAATAACACAAAAAAATACCCAAACACTGGATTACTCTGACCCAGGAAAACACTAAAAAAACTACCCAACCACTGGGTTACTCTGACCCAGGATCTAAATAACACTAAAAAACTACCCAACCACTGGGTTACTCTGACCCAGGATCTAAATAACACTAAAAAACTACCCAACCACTGGGTTACTCTGACCCAGGATCTGAGTAACACTAAAAACTACCCAACCACTGGGTTACTCTGACCCAGGATCTGAGTAACACTAAAAACCTACCCAACCACTGGGTTACTCTGACCCAGGATCTGAGTAACACTAAAAAACTACCCAACCACTGGGTTACTCTGACCCAGGATCTAAATAACACTAAAAAACTACCCAAACATTGGGTTACTCTGACCCAGGATCTGAGTAACACTAAAAAACTACCCAACCACTGGGTTACTCTGACCCAGGATCTGAGTAACACTAAAAAACTACCCAACCACTGGGTTACTCTGACCCAGGATCTGAGTAACACTAAAAACCCCAAAAAATGGACCCAACCACTAAAAAACTACCCAAACACTGGGTTACTCTGACCCAGGATCTAAATAACACTAAAAAACTACCCAACCACTGGTTACTCTGACCCAGGATCTGTGTCAAATAACACTAAAAAAAAAACTACCCAACCACTGGGTTACTCTGACCCAGGATCTGAGTAACACTAAAAAACTACCCTAACCACTGGGTTACTCTGACCCAGGATCTGAGTAACACTAAAAAACTACCCAACCACTGGGTTACTCTGACCAGGATCTGAGTAACACTAAAAAACTAACCAACCACTGGGTTACTGGGTTACTGACCCAGGATCTAAATAACACTAAAAAACTACCCAAACATTGAGACCCAGGATAACACTAAAAACCTACCCAACCACTAAAAACCTACCCAACCACTGGGTTACTCTGACCCAGGATCTGAGTAACACTAAAAACCTACCCAACCACTGGGTTACTCTGACCCAGGATCTAAATAACACTAAAAAAAAATGAATGGTCTACCCAACATTGGGTTACTCTGACCCGGATCTGAGTAACACTAAAAAACTTTCCCAACCACTGGGTTACTCTTCTCATTCATTCCCGACCCAGGATCTGACTTCAATGTAACACTAAAAAACTACCCAACCACTCTCTGGGATTACTCTGAGCCTGCGTGAGGATCTGTCATCTCTTTTTAACACTAAAAACGCTCGTTTTTTGGGGTCGAACTACCCAACCACTGGGTTACTTGACCCAGGATCTAATAACACTAAAAAACTACCCAAACACTGAGACCCAGGATAGTACATTTTTTTTTTTTTTTTTTTATAAATAAATGACAACGGCAGCTACCCAACACTGGGTTGGGCGTGGTCTTCACTCTGTGTCTCCACCCAGTCCCATCGATCTAAATAACACTAAAAAAACCCAACCATGGGTTAGACCCAGATCTGAAACACTAAAAAACTACCCAACCACTGGGTTACTCTGACCAGTTAAATATATATATATATATTAGATCTGATTAATTCATATAGTAACACTAAAAACACTACCCAACCACTGGGTTACTCTGACTTAGAATTAAACCAGGATCTAGTAACACTAAAATTTAGTGCAAAAGATAGGAAAAGTAACAGGTCTTTTCACCCCTGGTAACAAAGTTAGCTGGCTGACTGGGTTGTGAAAAAGAAAATGTACTCTGGCCATGTCCTTGATGAAACATCTCATGGATGTGTTGTTTGGTCAAAATGGGGTTTGGAGTCTGTCAACTTTGACAGGGCATAAAAAGGCATGAAAATACCCAATGAACATGTGAGTGCATGTGCAAGATTAAGTTGCTGGGCAGGATGGGTTGACATGCAATCAGGATCGATTCAAGTGGCTAAACATAATGAAACTGTTAAAAAACAGGCCTTCCTACCAACCGCCTTACTGGGACATTTACTCTGACCCAGGATCTTTAGGGGACATGTAACACTAGTGAATCAAACTACCCAACACTGGGGAATTACTCTGACCCAGGATCTGAGTAAAACTAGCTAAAATGACTCTGTCCTGTCCACCCAACGAGTCCTCACTGGTTACTCTGACCCAGGATCAATGTCAACACTATTCAAAATGACTACCTGCAAACATTGCAGCCACCATTACTCTGACCAGGATCTGAGAGATAAATTCAGGATGCTCCCTTTTTTGGATGGCAGGTGGAAAACCACTATATATCCCCGTGCCCAACCTCTGTCATTGTTCTGGGTTAGGTAAAATTCAGGAGCGCTCTGATTTTTTGATGTTTCTGGGGGGCGAGATGCAGTCCGTTTTTGATCTTAAATAACACAGGGCTAAATTTTAAACTACTTGTGGCAACCATGATGGGGCTGGTTGGCTTCACTCTGACCCAGGATCTGCAGGCCAATAACACTAAAAAACTACCCAGTGCAATGTTTGTGCATTGCTATGCACACAGACTACTGGTGCTGACAGGGGGCCAGGATCTTGCCTGAGTAAATTTTTTTTGCACTCTCTGGGTTTGCCAATTTTTCTCAAAACTACCAACCAAAGAGGACTCTTTTCTGGAGTTACTCTCAAGGTTGCCCAGAAACGATCTTACTCGATGGAATTTCAACACGGATAGTGAACTGTGGCAAACTATGATGGCCCCTGCAACATTTGATAACTCATTGGATACGACAATGGATATGATACTCTGATTGTGCCAAAGGCTTCGTGAGGAAACTGGAGGATTTTGAGTTTGTGTTCATGTTGTACACTAAAAAACTACCCAACCTCTGAGACTGGGTTACTCTGATATTGTCCAGCAGGAGCGATGGATGTTCTGAGTAACAAGAAAAAATTGAGTCTACTTGCATTTGTCAAAGAGAAGAGGTCAGAGGGGGCTTTCCACTGGGTTACTCTGACCAAAGCAGGATCTGAGTAACACTAAAAAACTACCCAAGAGATGAGCATGGGTTAAAGCGCCGTCTGACCCAATTGGATCTAAAATAACACTAAAAAACTACATGGCCATCCTTGATAACATCTGGGCAGATTACTCTGACGTTTTTCAAATTTGGAAAGTATGCTTTTCTTAGAATTAGTAACACTAGGGAAATTTGAACTACAAGCATTTCAAGGAGGCCTTCCAAAGTGTCTGAAAAGTTATGGCCATCACTTTGACAGGGAGACTGAGGTCTGACCAGGATCCTGTAAATAACACTAAAAACTACCCAACCACTGATCAGGGTTACTCTGACCCAGGATCTGAAAAACCCTAGGGGAAAGCTGTGTGACCCACTTGGTGTTCCTTAACTGGGTTACATGGAGTTGGACTGCAATGCCCAGCTTTACTGAGTAACACTAAAAACTACCCAACCACTGGGTTACTCTGTGTCATTAACCCAATTGGATCTGAGTAACAAGGAGCTTCTCCTGTTTAAAGCGGCTCAAGTCCTACCCCGTAACCACTGGGCCAAGGCCGTTACAGCCTCTGACTGGCCAGAGAGGACACTGAGTAACACTAAAAACGCCTAGTTGGTACCAGGGTTACAACCATTTTCTGAAAAGGAACGTAGGGCAGAATACTATAAATAAATGGACTTTTTATGATTTAGGCCAAAATGGCTTCCCCTCTTTAAAGATCAGCAGCCGCCACTGACTAAATAACACTAAAAAAACTACCCAACACCACTGGGTTACTCTGACCCAGGATCTGAGTAACACTAAAAAACTACCCAACCACTGGATTACTCTGACCCAGGATCTGAGTAACACTAAAAAACTACCCAACCACTGGGTTACTCTGACCCAGGATCTGAGTAACACTAAAAAACTACCCAACCACTGGGTTACTCTGACCCAGGATCTGAGTAACACTAAAAAACTACCCAACCACTGGGTTACTCTGACCCAGGATCTGAGTAACACTAAAAACCTACCCAACCACTGGGTTACTCTGACCCAGGATCTGAGTAACACTAAAAACCTACCCAAAAATTGGGTTGTTTCAATTGACCCATGGGCTTGGTAACACAAAAACTACCCAAACACTGAAAAAATAACCCAAAAATTGACCCAAAAGGCTCAACCCAGCATTTGGTTAAAAAAAATAACCCAGGATTTTTAAGAGTGGCAAGGCTCGTGATTGGCTGTTCGCCAGTGATGTCACACATACACGTGCACGTGCTCCACAAACTCCGGATCAAAGCCTGAGTTGACAAAGAAAGTTGATGATCAGCATCATATACCAGCAAAGCCGGATTGGAGTGGTTTGGTTTTGTCAACTCAAAACTAATCCAGTAACTCTTAATTTGTTCATCTTCCATCATGGTACAGGCCCCAGGTTTCTTCTGTCTGTTGTGTTTTTCTCTCGAGCTCCGTCTCGCTGCTTCCTCTGACAGACAAATCAAGGTGAGTGTGTTTCAACTCGCTTATCTGCTGATTCAGTGACATGATTAATCTGACCTGCCAAGAACCGTCCGAAGCGAACCGCATTAGGTTTAATCGCTTATCTTTCGGTCTGTTCTGTAAATCAGAGAGGTGTTACGGTCAGGCACATTCATTCACACAAAACTTCTCCACTTGTTTGCAGAAATTGGCTTCAGGTTTTCTGTTTATTCTGCTAAACCCTTCACTAACTTGTTTTGGCTTCATTTAAACACTTTCCTCCCACTGACACTCATTTTGTCCAAGATAACATGGAGTAATCTTTTGAGACCACTGTCATGGCTTCCACCCACACCGTCAGAGTTATCGTTCATAACACCACATCCCAAGTGGGCGACGCTTTCTGTCCCTGAGCACAATATCAGACGTTACAAACCTACATGTTTTCTATACCTTGCTTTGTCCGTTAAGTCTTTTTTAAAGAAAAATGTGTAGAGCCATGTATCAAAAGCAGCAGAAAACCTTTTTATGTGGTTCCCAATGCACTTTCTAATATTTGAGCAACCACAAAAGTTCATTAAAGTAAAGGTTGCAGCCATAGCTTTGTGGGCTGAGTGACGAGGAAACCATAAAATCACCTGCTGCCCAGCACTTTTCCTACATCACACGTACAAAGACCAAAAATACAAATTAAAAACACATAGAATGGAGAGATGTAAACTGCAAATTGAGAAAAAAAACATGTCTGAATTGCCAAATGTGAACTTCGAAAATAGTACATATATCAATATTTAAACACAATTACAAGTTTATGAGGGAAAACAAATCAGAATTGTGAGATGCAAATTTAGCTTTAAGTAAAAAAAAGTCAAAACAGTCTTATTTAAACTCTGTGGTGAAAAAAGATGTTTTGTTCACAATGTCATGAAAATGGAAGCTGCTTTTGCCCACAGGATTAAAAAAAGGTAACTGCCACTTTTTATCTCACATAAACTCAGAATTTCAGTAATATAGAATTAGAATTGCTAGATATAAATTCACAATTCAGAACTGTGTGGAAAAAAATCACAATCATCTCTCTTAATTTCATTCATAATTCACAATTATCTTGCAAAATTTCACATTTTCTGCTTTATTCTGTGGTAAAAAAACTGAATGGTGAGATGTTAAACTGCAAATTCTGAGAAAAAAATCTGAATTACCAGATGTGAACTCAGACTTATACAAATAAAAACTGTGAGATTTGAAACTCACAATTGTAATTTTATAAGAGAAAAAAATAATAATAATTGTGAGATGTAAATTTAGATCTTAGAGAAAAAAGTCAAAATTCCGAGATTTATACACTGCGCTGGAAAAAAAACTAATAAAAACAGATATAAACTCACAATTACAAGTTTAATAAAGGAAAAATGTCAGAATTGTAAGTCACAATTCTGAGAAAAAAAAAGTGTGAGATGAAAAAGTTGTAATTACTTTTTTAATGTTCTGAATATAAATATGACTGACACTTAAGCGCTGATTTGCAGTCTGGACAGCAGGTGCCGAAAGTCAGAGTCTGTCTGCAGATCTAAGTTGACAGATTTCACAGAATATCATAAATCCTGTTTATGATAGTCACAAACTCAGATTTTCCAGCCTCAGACCCTTCTGATCCAGTCGAAGGATATTAAACATGTTTGATATTTTGAGTCGATTTTTGTCCCCTAGCAAAGATGCACGTGTTTCTGCGCGAGTTTGTTGTGTTTGGAACAACTTTTGAGTTTAGTAGTGTATGAATGAAGTTTATGATGCCCAGTTTGCCTCTGTAATTATTTACAAAGTCTACAAGTGTATGATGTTTAGTGTTTGAAAAGTAGCCTCTATCTAAATGAACCTCAATCAACTGAAACTCAAAAATGACTGCCAGATGCTTCTTTAAACACACTGTGGCCATTCAATATTAGCAGTGGATGGACTAACAAAGAGCTATAATTTAAGGGGAAATCAAAAACACAATCCATTCAGACAAGCGTTTGAGATCTCACAAGAGAGAACACGAGCTTTCATCACAACAAAGCTCCAAAATCACTTGATTTCCTCAGATGAGAGGCGGAGAAGTCCTGTGGTTTCACACTACCTGCTTTCCTCTGATGTCTGTGGATGATTTGTCTGTTCTATCTGTCTGTATCCGCCCAGCAGTTGTCGGTCTTTTGTCTATTCATGCCCAGTCACACGGTAAACCTCTCTTTTTCACGGCTCCCAGCTGTCAGGAAGATAGTTCATCGATCAGCACAGGGAGATATGAACACACACAGTCGTGAAAAACACAGAGGACATGACATTACTGCTTTTCTCCCCTAAAAGAGTGTGAAATTACAGAAACAAACGGGCAAGAAACAGAAACATCACTGATCACATCATTACAGCTTCTAGATTATTTGTAAGAAAATCATTTCCACCTCACAATCTAGCAAATGTTATTTAATGACTGCTCTCTCGTGTTTATCATCACAAAGACCTTCAAACCTTCAATCGTGTCGTCATGGTGACAGCCCATATTTACAGACCTCGACATGTATGAAATCACTGCGGTGAATACAACCGAAAACCTCATTAACATCAACTCATTAGCATTTTAGAAAGCACAGCCACATTATTTATAGGAAAATCTTGATCAGATCTTCTCTTAAAAATGAATTGTGACAATACCTCCGAGTGTTACTGTCTAATATTATGCACTGAAAGAAAAACTAATCACAGTTCAAGCAGAATTACAGAGAGCAAAGCAGATGAACAGATCAAGACACTAACAAAAGACAAGAGAGTGAGAGATGTATAGATAGAGAATGACTCTAAAAGA